>JAFJMP010000051.1:0-174345 GCA_029692085.1 Gymnothorax javanicus | reverse complement strand
TTAAGCTCACCTACATGTGTTGGGAGATATATTTTCAATAACACCGTCGGGTGGAAGTTTTGTCATAAAACGTCCCAATTTTCGTCCACCATTTTCAACCAGTTTTCGAATAAAGAATCCAATGTCTTTTTCTTTGTTGAATGTATCGTAATATTTTTTTTCTGTACAGTCGAACATGTCCATGTGGGGTATTTTGGGCAAGGACATTGGTTTAAATTCAATAACATTTACTGGAAAATGAACTTGCAAAGTGAAGCATGTATTATTGACCCAGTTTCAGACAATAACCCATATGGTGTGAAAATTATACTGAAATTCACTGTTATCAGTTGCTGCACTTTTTCAGTAACTTAAATGCACTTATTTCATGGGTGCATGGCCTGTATGTGTATCACCCGCGTATTAAAAGGATCCGATCAATGTCAGCACTTTCATTAATATAAGAAACCTACATGGAAATCATCATAATCAGGTTATTTGAGTTAGTTATTAGTGATGTCTTCATTGGAAGACATCACTTTATAAGCATTTCTTACTACCGATATCGTGTGCTTACTTTGCAATTGGTGGTTTGATGAACCCTTGTCTGCATCCTCCATTCCTCTCCAAATTGTCCTCAATACAGTATGTAACAAATTACCCTGTTCATGTGCTCAGCAATGTGTAGTACAAAGTCTGTACACCAACAGATGGGGTTTTCAGAACTAGCAATACAAACCAGAGGGCTTCAGGATTTACATTGGTTAGGAAATTTCAAGGACAATCACAGGGGGATGAGCTAACTGCACCAGTTACAGAAGTGACACAATGAATGTGTAGCCTAGTCTAATACATGCACTGTATTTCGTAGAGTCTGTAGACTCTACATTAATTTTTACTTCATCTATGACTCCGAGGCAAGTGTAACTTTCCTGACAGTGGACCTTATCCCCTTCTGTAGACTCCTGTCAAACTTGGTTCATGTGCAGTTTGTGAGCATGGAAAATACAATTTTTTTATTGCGTCTTCTCTCTCACTTGCCTGGAAGTCAACTGTGTAGTTCAGTTCATGTCCCCTTGTGCACTGTAACCTATCACCCAGAAAATCTCAGCATTTAGAAATTTTCTGGAAACTCAATCTCATTTTGAGGGGATTTATTTTACTTTTATTTACCTGGTCACATGACTTGCTTTATTTCTGCACCTATCCTATCCTGCTGTTTGAGGAATGCTGCACATATCCCATCATGTCTGTCAACTCCTGTCCTCTCCAGTTACTTGGATGGTGTTGTGCTTTCCAGTATGCTTTATGTAGATCTCAACATATAAGGCGACACAGCTCTTTGCTTGTGTATGACTAGGAATTGAGTTGTGTTGACATTTAGGCTTGAGTTAATAACTTCCTGTAGTTGAGAACACCAACTGGATCCACAGATGTGGTGGTGTATCAAGGGTGTCTGACAAAAAAACTGCCAAGCAAATGTACAGTACATTCTATGAAGAGATGAGACTGGCAGACAAAACTGACAACATCAGTAAGTTTCAGCAATGAGAGGAAAGGCAATAATTCTTTGAAAAATGATCTTGTATTCAGAAAATGTCTGCTCTGTAACAAAATTAAATGTATCAATAGGAATTAAAAAGAAGGATTGGTGCTCTGAAGCGAAAAACAGCCCCAGGATTTTAAGATGTCTATAATCTCGAGCTGGATTTTCAAATCTCCTATTGGAGCCATTTTGTTGCAGCCTGGAGTACTAATAAACAATCTTAAAAACAAAAAAAAGGTTGCTATGGGCCACTTTTTCAAATAAGGACATACTTATTTAAGTGAAAGTATTTGGGATATTACCAATGGATCAAAATCAGGTAAACTGGAAGCCTAATTACATACCTCAAATATTTATCCAGAAATATCAATAAAACTGCAGTTTTAGAGGGAATGAAAAACACTAACAAATGAAAAGATCTTTATGACCCACTGCATGGTTTTAACAGCCAACAGCGAAACAGGAACTTACCATTTTGACGCATACGCTTCTAAAATCCGCGATTTTATCGGTTAGAATGTAGTTTCTGGAGTGGACGGGTTTCAGGACGGAGTCAATCGTCACACACACTTTGGTCATAATGCACACTTGAACTTTTGAGATTCATGCTGAGCCACCCATAACAAGAGCATCAGTGCAGTGAAAAATGGCAAAATATCCTCAGTCTAAACAGAAAATTACTAAGAAACCGGGTATCCCTAACACTTCAAAGAAATACGGTCGTCAGTGTGACGATGGACCACAAACACCCGCTGTAAAGATCATGCACGACACTCCAATGAAATTCGTCATATGAACCTCCGCAACATGATAGAGCCACATCGACACATTTCACCACAAAATGCACAGAACAGCTGCTTCTAAAGCAAATTTTCATACTCCAGAGGGTTCTAAACTTTCTCCCAAAATTAACAGAGCAGACAAGCAAACTTTGATCGTACGCATGGACTGTATAGAAAGATGGACGAAGCAACTGTGACGTCACTCATTGGTTTCAGAATACCACTGAGGAAGCCTCGATTTTAGCTATTTGAACTGCGCGATCTTGTCATTTTGAAACCGGATGTAATTCCTGTTGCACGAGAGCGTGAATTGAAGATCCAGGGAGGAGTGTGGCTCTGGATCTGACCGCATCGGACGAGGACGATAGCCATGCCCCTAAAGCAAATTCTGGCTTTATCCTTTATTCTAGTCTATTTGGGACCATAATTTACAAAAATAGGACCAAGGGTCCCATAGCTTACTGGCAAGCAGTCTTATAGAGCTGATACAATTTATGAAAATTTCATGTGAATTTGACATTCTAATCAATTAAAATCATTGACAAGGCCACTAAATAAAAGTTCACATTCATTTATAAGGCCTCCTGTTCTGCCCTACAAAGGCTAAGTGCAGTAACTACGCAATAATTTAAACAGTAAAAAATGGCTTCAGAGTTTGTTTGCTGTCCCAACAAATAAATAGTCTGCACTTCTTTGATAGATTATGATTAACTGACTCATCATGGTATAATTTCTGTTCAAATAAATCCTGACCTCAATATACTTTCAGGCCCAAAACTGTGTAACTCACATTTTACCCAATATGTAGTTACTGCACTTAGGCTTTGTAGGGCAGTGTAACACAAACACAATCCTAAGCTCTGAAGCAGTTTTGGTGATACAAGTAATTGAAAATTCATTATGTCAATTGTGAACTTTAAAAGGTCACAGAAGGTCAAGTAGCGGTCAGCATATGAACTTCTCATATACTTTCTAAATGTCATTATACAAACCTTGACTCAATCTGACCATTTTGGTGGTACAAGTCATGTAATTTCACTGTCGAGTTTGACCCTCAAAGGTCACTGACAGTCAAGTTAAATGTCACCAAATGAAAGTTCATATGTGACTTCCTAGAGGTCAGTAACACAAACCTAGGCTCCATCTGTGACCATTTTAGTGATAAGTCATTGAATTTTCATTAGGTCACATTTGACCTTTGAAGGTCAATACGAATGTCACCAGATGAAAGTTAAAATATGACTTCCTATATGTCTGCAAAACAAACCTAGGCTCCATCTGTGACCGTTTTGGCAGTACGAGTAATTCTAATTGTATTTTGTCAAGTTTGACCCTAAAAGGTCACCAACATTCAAACTGAATGTCACCAAATGAAAGTTCATATGTAACTTCCGAGATGTCAGTAACACAAACCTAGGCTCCATCTGTGACCTTTTTAGTGACAGAAGTAATTGAATTTTCACCAGGTCAAGTTTGACCTTCAAAGATCAATATGAAGGTCACCAAATGAAAGTTCCTATGTGACTTCCTATACGTCTCCAATACACTATCTGTAATGATTTTGCTGATATAAGTCATTGAAATTTCACTGTATAGTTTGGCTGTTGTTGGTCACTGAAGGTCAAGTTCAAGGTCACCCAATGAAACTTCATGCATGACTTCCTATATGCCCACAATACAAACCTTACCTCTGTCTCTAATAGTTTCGGTGATAGAAGTAATTGAAATTTTACTATGAGAAGTTTGACCTTCGAAGGTCACTGAAGGTCAAGTTGAAGACCACCAAATGAAAGTTCATATATGACATCCTATATGTCTCCAATACAAACCTGCACTTTATCTGCAACGATTTTGCTGATATAAGTATTTGAAATTTCACTGTGAAGTTTGTTAATTGAAGGTCACTGAAAGTCAAATTCAATGTCACCAAATGAAACTTCATACATGACTTCCAATATGCCCACAATACAAACCTAAGCTCTATCTGTAATAGTTTTGGTGATAGAAGTCATTGAAATTTCACTACGTGAAGTTTGACCTTCGAAGGTCAAGTTCAAGGCCACCAAATGAAAGTTCATGTGACTTCTTATAAGTGTTCAATACGCATATGTTCCCAATCTTCAATATTTTCAAGCCTTGAAGCCTTCGAAAATTGTAACATTTTGCTTGACCTCAAGTTTGACCTTTCAAGGTCATCTGAGGCCAACTTTAATACAGCCGATATAAAGGTCATTTATTAATTGGTTATGTATGTTATTACTCGCATACAGTAAAAATGGCCTGCCAATATATCTTGTATTGGCCGACCTGTATTGGCCGAGTTGTATAGGCTGACCTGAAGCTGTATTGGCCGAGTTCAGCACGTGCACAAGTAAGCATTGGCAACTGTGGCATTCGCTCACTTCAAAGAAGCAGACGACAGTCGCAGACCTAGCATTTAGCTCTTTAATGAGTCTTGAAGTCGCGTACTTCAGAAGTCATAGTCATAATATTGTCATGATAGCTCAACGTTCTTAACCAAATAATTAAAATATTATAAATTTCTTATTTTCGCATTGCCTTGGTATTGGCCTTTGGGTCGCGGTATTAGCGGCGACCCTCAGGCCAATACCAAGGCAATACGGAAATAAGCAATTAATAACATAACTTCCTATATGTCAGTAATACAAACTTAATCTCTATCTGCAACCATTTTGCTTCCACAGGTGATTTTGCCCATCCTCCATTACACCCAATGTTAAAGTACAGCACCCCCACTAGACCCACTTCCCTTGATTCATTTAAAATGGCACTTGCACTGTACATAAAGTGTATCGAGGTGAGTTGGTTGCCAGATTTAGAAAAAAAAAGTTATCAGTTTTTGAGAAATAATTTTTTGAAATTTCAAGCCATATCTTTTAACATTCTTAATATTTTCCCTTACCTCGAGTTTGACCTTTCAAAGTCATCTGTGGTCAAATTTAATATTGCCAAATTATAGGTCATATATGACTTCCTATATGTCGATAATACAAACTTGATCTCTATCTGCAACCATTTGGCCTCAACAGGCCATCTTGCATATTCATAAAGTACAGCGCCCCCACTAGACCCACTTCCGTCGATTCAATCAAAATGGCACTCGCACTGTACATTGACGGTACCAAGGTAAGTTGATTGCCTGATTTAGAAAAAAATTTATCAAGCCGTTTTTGAATAATAATTTTTTTTAATTTCTCAGTCCTATCTTTAACATTGGGGCCAAAATTTCAAGGGCCCATAAAAATGGACAAAAATGATTCAATCAAAAATATGAAAAAAAAACTCTGGAGATATGGTCTAGTACAGTGGTTCTCAACGTCAGTCCTGGGGACCCCATGTGTGTGCTGGCTTTTGTTCCTACCACAATTGCAATTGTAGAACTTTAACAAGCTGTGACTGTCTTAATTAGGTGCTTTTCATGTTCAGAGTTGTTAATATATCTCTTTAGTCAAATGTTACATAGGAACATCCATACATGCAATGAAGAATAAAACACCCTTGAAGATAGTGTGTTTATTGCAATACTGCAAGTAATGTCAAGTAACATAACATGTCAAACAGATCAAATTATACACTGAGGAAATCAATAAACCCCAGATTAGGCTGCTGGACACAACTGTTTCAAGTTCTTTCAAAAAGCTTCAGGTGAACTTAATCAGATCAATATAACACGAAACTGGTTTGTTTGTGGACTACATTTGTCATGATGAGCCAAGTAGTTTTCACTAATTAGGAGCCAACTACATTGTTAATTTGATTGGTTATATTGTTTTCTCTCATTTTATGCTGTTATTTCCGATATACTGCAATGTGCGAATGGTGTTTTTGAAATTCTTGATGGCAAATAGATATTTCTGTTAAGTTGTGGGTTAAGAGGGCAAATAACTGCTCTAAACATTAAATGCACATAATTAAGACAAATTAGCAGCTAGTTAAAATCCTACGATTGCAACTGTGGTTGGAACAAAAGCCAGCACACACATGGGGTCCCCAGGACTGACGTTGAGAACCACTGGTCTAGTAGTATGTTATGGCAAATTTACACGAAAATTCATCAGCCCAAAAAAAAGATAAAAAATGTTCCGGATGACGGACGCCACACCTGGACAATAGCTTATCGGCCCATAGGGCCGGTAAACTAAAAATGAACATCATGATATAGCCTATCGAAGGAGACTTGAAACTTACGATCGATACCATAATGTGGAAAATCATTACTGAAATAGTAAATCAGGTGGGAAAGTAGGGTCATTTCCTAATTGACTTCTATCGCATTGAGCTTCTTTCTGCAACCGCCGACGTCGCCATCTGCTGGCCATTAAGTAGAACGCAAGTTTTAGAGATTTCCGCATCGGCCACACTTCTCAGACACGGGTGCTGCTTCCATCTTTTTATGCAGTCTATGATCTTACGAGGCGATGGTCGCTACGTGATTTTATCAGATTTTGTTGACGGAAAACTTACCGGCATGGCAGTAATCCCGGCGATTCAATATTCAACTACAGTGCTGTCGCTGAAATAATCAACTATTGCGCCTCTCACTGGAGAACCTTTTCCTCTTCATTTCAATCAGTAGCCTAGCCTGAACTTCCCGAGTTGCGGTAGACTTTACGAAAGCCGGAATACAGACGATGTTAATTTGTCCTACATTTTTCAAAACACAAAGCTTAGCATACGCATTCTTTTCTTTAGGATTGATATGAAATATAACCATTTCAAAAAAAGCCTGGAACAATTTACACCAGAGACGAATCTTGAGCATTATGGCAGTACGTACCTCTACAGTCCTTGATGGACCAGCATCACGTATGGAACCCGAAAATTAACCCCGTCAAAATACGTTTTGAAATTTTATTTTTGGAATTTCCTTACGTTGACAAACCCTTAGATAGCTATAATTTAATCTGAAAACAAATTTTCGGGAAAACAAAGCAAGGACATCTGTTCCCTTGCCACCTCTTTTGGCCTTGTTTACGATGTCACAAGTACACTTGCAAAAGGGAAAAAAAGTGTTTTCAAAGCGGCAGAAAATTTTTCCTGTTCTAGTGTTGGGCACCAGTTATCCGTTATCTCTCTGGGATGTGCTCTAATTGACCGATGATTTTTTTTTTTTTTGGGCCTTGGTTCTCAATTTATTTTCTGAATGGACAAACTTTGGACAGACTCACCTTCCCTTTTGCCTGGACAGACCCAGTGGCGGTTATGCCGTACTACCGTCGTTGGAATATGTCATTAAAAATGTCAAGACAGCCGAGCGACTGACGTGGAATAGAACTGTAATCGTTCGATTTAACTCATGACAGTCGCGGCAAGGACGGTGGAATATTCGTTGGCCTGTAAATTCCAAAGATAATGAGGACCTCAGAGGACCCCAAAAACCAAATGAAATTCGTTGGTCTAGGGCAGTGCACTACAGACCTACGAAATAGGCCTGACAGTGAATCACCCACGATGCCGAAAATACTTTGAGCATGTTTAAATTTATGATAAGGGTCTATGACAGCCTTCTCCGTCGTAGAATAGGACTACTTGAATTTCGTAAAGGCGGATTTCCGCATACTCAGTCTGCGCCGCAAATCTGGAGCGACCGACGGCGCGAGCCCTCGCCCACTGGATGCGTTTGTGGAGCGCCGCGCCACGCAGCCGAGCCCCATTTGATGCTTTTAATTTCCTGTCTGGTGCGATCTGGTCTACGTCAGTTGACGCGAAAGGGGAGCGAAGTCGCTGAAAAATAGACCAGGCGTGTATCTCCGGCGAAGCGGAGCGCAGTGGCGCTTTTGGGACGCTCCAGAGACGCTTCGCCGCACGCGCTGAAAATGCAAATATTGACTAGAATAGGAGCTATTTGCTCCACAGTGCGCGGCGCTGCGCGACGGAGTATGTGGAAATTGGGGGTAAGACATACTTGCGAGCGTCTCACGAATAACCCCATATTTCTGTCGTAGACTTGTTTACCCCACAACGTAAGTGAAAGCCCCTCAATGAATCAGGTGATCGAATCTATGGACATTTAAAGGTCCCCTATTATGCTGATCCTTCTTTTAATACATACAAGTAACGTTATAATGTTGATGTCCATACTCAGCCTCTGCAAAGTTTCTTAACATAAGATACAGGGGTTTTGCCGTAATCTGAGAACCTGATTTCCTGAGCACGATTTCCTCTCTGAACAGCTCATCCCAAGATCTGGGCAAAACCTGACGTCAGGTTGATGCTTCCAATCAGGACAGACCTGGCCAGAGCCAATCAGGTGCTGGACCTGCCCACCCCGGAATTTATTCTGACACAAACAAGCCCAAATCATTTAACTTGTAGATTTATCAGTATGTCTCCCAAAGCTGTTCGTATGCATTTTTTTGGATGCAAAAAAAAAAAAAAAAAAGCACGACTATTTTCTCTTCCAAAAGACGATGCCGCCAGAAATCAGTGGGTAGAGCTTTTTTGTTTGCTGGCGGCAAACAGCCACACAAAAAGAACGTTAGCTGTTTGTGCTCGGCATTTCACTGAAGACAGCTTTGTCAATAAAGGATAATTTGACGCTGGATATGCGTCTCAGCTGCTCCTGAAACCTGGAGCAGTTGCATCAATCAAGCGCTCAGAGCCACAAGCTTTAAGTAACAATATAAAAGCAAATAATGTAAGTGAAGCTAACGTGTTACGGATGGATAGCAGGATTGCTAACTAACAAGCACTAACAACTGGCCTCAAACGCAGGCTTTGTAAAATATCTGAAGATAAAGCCTGGATCGGTACCAACTGTCCGTGACTCAGACGTGGAAGCAGTAAGTTTTACCATTTTGTGTTGCGTTACTCCACAGTCTCAACCTAACATGATAGCCTGTTGAATGTGGCTGTAGCACTGCAGCTAACGTAGCCAAGTTATTGTTGCTAATGCTCATGTCCTAAATGTGCAAGAGTAAATGATATCAAGAAGACATTGACAGAAGTTGCGTGAACATAAACCTCATTTGAAGCTAACTTTTTATACTTGTTTGTAATTTGGATGCTTGGTACAACTGTGCACGGTAACGGAACTTGCCGTCAGTAAAACCTGTATTGCAGGGTAACGTTTGTCTCTGTCTGTTTTATGACTGCTCGGTACTACCGCATGTTAGTTCGCGTTCCGTGCTACTTAAAAAGTGCTCCTGGTTAACTTATATACAGTAATTCAGATTGGTATGCTTATGTTACTTTGGTTAGCATCAAGATGGTAGTTTCATCATAACGTAAGCTGACCGTAGCCACTGCAGTTGAAGCCAACCGGAGAGGTGTTGTGCGTGTCTGCAAAGTTGGGCAAATAAGGCTGCAGTTAGACCAGACGTAAGCCCACATATGGAGCTCACTTCTGAGGGTTGGGAATCCATTGAACCAATTAAGTTGAGTGGTTCAGGAGAGGCCCAATTGTAGAGTATTCCTTTTTATCAATGTGTAAACCCGAGGACCAATCAGCAACAACTTCTGATAACATTAAAGAAATCATATGCAAATATCTGTACTTTAACATGTATAAAGATTCTTACAAAAGTAAGGAATTTTGAACTCTGCATCATGCTGTTGTTCTCACGGCCGGCTGTGTAATAAACTTTTTCCTGCTTTTGCTACGAACATCGGAGTCTGCTTCTTCATCGGGACAACGTTCTTGGTTTTTTATTAATTTACCAACAGCTCAACATATGATATAATTTCAAATCACCCACAGAGACACTTATTTAACTGAACAAAGAACATATGCATTTTATCATTCTTTTATTTAGACAACCCAAATAAAAGGCACAGGAAACATTGCGCATATGTTTACATAATTACTTTTGGACAAACATACATTTAAAAAATGTAGGAATGTTTTACCTTTCTGCTAATCAGAAAGCCTATAGTCTTCATATATACAAAATTACCGTTGTTAATGTTCTAATACAAAATTCTGCTTCTTTAACTTTTATAAAATGTTATCTTACTTGATTTTAATTCCTCTCTTGCACGTATCTATCCTTACCTACCACATTTTCATAACTAAATAATTTTATACAAAGATATACATTCATCTGCCTTAAAATGGAGCAGATATCTGCCAATTCAACCATGACATTAAAATATGGAAGATCAGATTTGAACTTAGTCCAGCGGGCGCTTTAAACAAGAGCGGGCTGGACGGCGAGTTGCTTTCGCTTCTTATCGACAGCCCCACAACAACTTAACCTTTTTATAAATTCCGCGCTCCGCTCCTGGTAGAAACCAGACGAAATATTCTACTTCTGGTTGCGTTCAAAAATAATTGCATCTTTATTTTGTGGCAACTAAGTAAAAAAAAAAAAAAAAAAAACTTTTCAGCAAAACGAGCAAAGGCCCCTTTTCAAACTCTGGGTTTGCCTCCTATCGTGATAACAGAACTGATGAAGACGACCGCAGAAGGCTCGATGCCCGCGCGCACCTCATGTGAGTGAGGAGCGAGGAAGACGCACGGCACCACTACGGTGCTACACTGCTTCGCGCCTTCCGTCTACCAGCAGATTAGTGTTTTTAATTTTTTTTTTTTTTTAATATAAAACATGTAAGACAGTCTTGGAGCAGACCAAATTCCAGCCGTACGGCGCTACTCCCACAGTATTTATGGTTTCCTTTATTTTGAACGGGGGCGCAACTATCAGAGCAAATTATGGGAGTGACCGCACTATACATCATCCAGTGAACAAACAACAGTCCCACAATGTTGCGGTAACGAGATGAAAATGATGTTATAACATGGAGAAAAAACATCCCCATAACATACTTGGGAAATGTGAGATAAAAATGCAACTTGCATCTCTCAGAAATAGTAAAGTTTCCTTTTTTTTTATGCCAAGACGGGGTGTGTGTGTGTTTTTTTTTTTTGGGGGTGTTAGGTTTTGGCAGTTAATCTTCAGAAATAACCAAAAAATTAGTCAACCGCGACCACTGTTCCTGTCCCCTTAACAAAACTGGCGGTCAGCTAAACAACTTTAAGTCTATTATTTAAGGAGCATTATTTTCCAGTAGAAAAAATAGTTTATGGCATTAAATATTCACAAGGTAACATAAAAAATAAATGCGGGATATGAGCGCAAAGTTAATAAATTCCAATTCTGGAAAATAAAAAAATAATGGTACAAAGTAATTCTGAAACATCTACTTCGGTCACCAACGCAATAAAGTTTAACGGTGAACTACACAGCACACAACACTGCGCCTGCGAGCCACTAGATGGCCCCGTCTCTACATTTAAAGGGCTTCTTGCCCTGCACTATAATTTCATCATCGATAATACTGACATTTTCTCCTCAATTTCGCACAACATGACACTCGGGATAAGCATTCAGTGCAAGAATCCATTCGTCTCTCCTTTGCAATATAACCACAAACCTGGGCTAGGAACCAAAGTAAAATAAGCACATGAAAAGCCATCCTGCAAAAAATGTAACCGTTGCGAGAGCAGCGTCTTCCACAGACAATGAAGGCGTGGATAAGAACGGGACAGCAGAGGACTGACGTTTCCCCGCGGTTTCCTGCCAGCTGTCGAACAGCAACGGCACCTCAATCCACACCCCCTCCCGAAGTCTTTAAAAAGCACATTCACTCATGCAGAACACTCTCAGAAAAATATCTCCTCCACTCCTATGGAAGTCTACAGTCTCCTATTTTATACCATATTCCTTACAACGTTTAAAATGCTATTAAATACTGATTAACAGGCTATAGTAAAAACAATAAAATAATAACAAAATAAAACAAAACGAAAGAAACTATTAAAATCCAACGCTCTGCAAAACTACTATTGAAACATGAAAACTAGCAGGTGAAAGTCTGTTTTTCCTCCCGGACATGTCTCTCCTTCTCCGCTTCCTCACTCTTTCACCCTGAACTCTGCCTCCCATCTTTAGAGTACAGCCATGTTTCCCTGTTGGCCCCTGCAGCCTGGGTGAGAGCCGTGCTTTGGCAGACAGAGATAACGGTCCCTGGGTAAACTGGACTCCTTTACATTTTCCTATTCCCGGGAGCACCCTGCCACCCCTGGCCTCATTACCCAGTGACTGAAAAGGTGGGGGGGCTCGGCAGGAACGCAGGAGGGGCCTGGATGCAAGGATGCTGGAGTTCAGAGAAGGTGGGATTTTTTTTTTTTTTCTTCTGTGGTTGTTTTCTGGTTTTTTTTTTTTTTTTTTTTTTTTACCAGGGTGGGGAAGAAGGCAGGACCTGGGACAGAAAAGGCATACTCTCCATAGGTCTCATGGCGATGTTGAGCGGGCCTGTGATATTCATGGCCACCGGGTGGGCAATATTCATAGGTGCTGTCGCGGGGATATTGACCGAGGCGATGTTGACTGGTGCGGTTATGGTGACCGGGTGCTGACCGATGTTGACCGTGCTGGTGCCGATGCTCATTTGTGCAGCAATGGTGACCGGATTACTGCTGCTGCTGGCGTTGCCACGGTTCATTGCCGTGGTGATGGCAGCCGAGGCCGTGACAGGTGTGGCAGAGGCAGAGTTACACACGCTGTTAGTGTCTGTGGGAGGGGCAAAGAAAGGGAGGGAGTTAAGAACAGCACGACCAATCAAGAACAACCTTTAAGTAACCTTGAGCAAATGAGCAAGTCATCTTAATGTAGCATTTTTACCATTCATTCAGCTTTTTTCTGTTGACGCAAGTGTCTGTGTGTGTCTCAGTGAATGTGCACACACATCGTTTCATTGGCTACGATACTGTCAATTTCAGCAAATAAGCAAATGCCTGGGTTGCGCTCTGCCATTAAAAAAGCTGGTGCTGAGTCTTGTACTCAGTGTTCTATTGTGCAGAAGCAGTAGATGACCTTTCATGTCTCTACTAGGTTATTTGTACACGCAGGATTTCGAGATGACGTGGCATTAGCGCTGTACTGCTGGGTGACTGGACAGAACACAGAGATATTCCCCAGTATGAATGAGGTCAGAGCATCAGGTGTTACTCATTGTGGCCTGTGAGAGAGCGAGAGTACATGCTGCTGTCTCTACAGTGAGTCACAGTTTTCAGACTGCAGTATCCAGTCTGGATTTTTCAATGGGACACAGGCACACAGACACACAGACACACACACACACACACACACACACACACAGACACACAGAGACACACACACACACACATCCAGTCAGTTATCCAAAACAGACAGCTGTGTACAGACAGGTGCTTGGGGGTCTCTGAATCGCTCTCCTAAGCTGGACCGACTAAGCCCCCTGAGGGAAGTGAAATAATGGCCCCGCCCATCGACTACCCAACAGCTGAAAGACCTCAGCTCAGTGAAATGACCCTCACTTACTGGCAGGGCTTTAAGCCGAAAGATTGGAGGAGGAGAGGGAGGTGCGTCACAGGCCTGACGAGGATCAGCAGCCTCCTACCCGATAAAAATGGGATGCAAGCTGGGCCAAAAGGCCAAGCAAACACATTGGCCCTCATTTATCAAACGTGCGTACACCAAAAAAATGGGTCTACGCCAAATCTCCCGCAAGGATCGGCATTTATCAATCTGAACATGAGCGAACGGTCCGCAAAAATCTCATGCCAGGTCTGAGCAGGTGTACGCAAATTTGAAACCAGCGAACAACATGCAGGAACGAGTGCAGCTGTCAAAATGAGTAATAAACCATATGCAGCGATGCGGACGTCATGCTGTTGTTGCTCTTATTAGTAAAATTAATCAATAAGTTAAATAGGGTAAATTAATAAATGAATGAATAAATAAATAATACAACTGTGTTGAGAAATTAATTAAACTTATATTTAAGACAACCTGCTTGTCAGGCCAGACGGCTGACAATAACGATCAATTTGATTAAGCGCAATGCGTGGCTTGGCAGATATGCAGTGTGGTATGTCAGATGCTCATCCAGTCAGATATATGCTGAACAACAAAAGAAACCAAGTTAATTAACGGCAGACTGGAAAATAAGTTTGCGCGTACTTAGACAATCAAATTTATTACTAGCACGTGCATATTTACACTCATTTAATCAAACTTTTCTTTATTTTGCGGTCACTTTGAGTAACCATAAGAGTACATTAACTAACTAGCAAACTTGCGTTTCTTTTGTTGCTCAGTATATATAGGCCTACGGACACTTCGACAGTGATAACATTTTGACAATGGCAGATCTGCTATTGTTAGAGGAATAAGCAAGCTTCTGTCCAACGTGAGAGGAACTTTCGGCACAGAGAAGATCTCCTCCGGGAAAATGACGACGTGGCTGCTCGTTTTGCGTGGCACCCAATAAAATGTTGTGGAGTAATACTAATAAAAGTGCAATGAAGAGTGATCTCTGCAGACTGTATTTAAACAATTACCCGCATGCAGCTCCGATCGAGGTGGTGGAGACTCATCCCTCTCCCCACCGCCTCGTATTCCCACGATGGAGGGGGAGCCCTGCTGCCACGCGCTCCTCGAACGGTGACAGCTGGAGGTTCGAGTCTGGTTGGCCTCCACCGGTCCGTGCGCTGCCGCACCTGAGCGCCGCAACCACTGAACCACTGATCTATGTAGAATTCTATATAGATCAGTGGCCGCAACCCATTTTTTGGTGGTGATCTTAAAATCGAACCACTTTTTTAACCTACATGTAAAGCATTTGGATTGTCAATTATGCAGGCTATATAACATGAAATATGATCTATAAATTGAATTTATTAAGGCCGATGTTATTCGCACTCATACGTGTGGCCAATGCTGAATTTTTTTCTTGGCCACACTTATAAGTGAGCAAGTTGATGACCATTCCAGTGCAGCTTATAGGAAGTACCGCTTAAAACAAGTTTGGCCAAGAAAAAAAAATTTAGCTTTGGATACACTTAAAATAAGTGGGCAATGGAGAAATGTCCATCTTGGCCACACTTACAAGTGCGTCTAACGCAAATTTCGATCAATATTTGTGCTTAAGTGCAAACAGTCACTTCGATTTATTAATGAATTAAATCAAACTTCTGCTGCACTCCGGTTTTCCCCCTCAACGGTGTTTACCGCAGCAGCAATAGTTTTCCAAACTGCAGCCTCCTGGGCTCCCTTTATGCCGCTCTTAAGGCTTCCAAATAAAATGATTTTGTTTTTCTCCACCTCGGACGTGATAATTTGTATTTCCTCCTCAGTGAAGTTCTTTCTTCTTTGCCGTCTTTCGAGAGTCCATGTCATAAAGTGGGCAGGACTATGCCTCCCAGAGCATGAATTTATAGGGGCGTGTCATGTAAATTACGATGGTTTCAGCCGCCAGATTTATCAACGCCACGCCAGTTCTACACCGAAATCTGCAACGTACACACTTTTAGTAAATCAGACGTGACACCTGGCGAACGCTGATATTTACACCAGAATCTACACCAGATCCTACGCAAGTTTGATAAATGAGGGCCCTAGAGTGCTGGGGAAACATCGAAGTATTTAATGCACTCCTCTGTCAAATGACTGAAGTGTCCCTAGTCAGAACTGGACCGAAAGCCAACAGAATGGTAGATTTCCAGGAACAGGATTGGACAGCCCTGCTCCAACTGTTCAAATGGCGTGTGCTTTGATAGGGTTGGAATGAAAACTTAGAGGATGGTATCATCTCCAGGAACACGGTTGGACAGCCCTGCGCTGGTTGCTGAATGAGGTGTGCTTTCTTAAGAGTAAAGCCGCTTTAACACTGGATGCCAAACGAATTTTTCGCACAACAGATTACATTCAAAGTCAATGCAAAGACGCGAATACACGCGTTTAGCATGTATTCGCATCTTTGCATTGACTTTGAATGTAATCTGTCGTGCGAAAAATTCTTTTCGCGTCCGGTGTGAAAGCAGCTTAAAGTGAAAACTCACTGGATGGTAGATTTCCAGGAAGAATTAGTCACTATGAAGTCAGATGAAGAAGCAAGTGCATTGCACTTACTCGTCCACTCAATTACTATAGCCAGAGTGTGTTGTGCGTGAAAGAGTGTGTGTGTTGTGTGCAAGAGTGTCTGTTGTGGAAGAGAAAGTGTATGCGTTGTGTGTGAGAGAGAGTGAGCATGTGTGTTGTGTCTGTCTGCAAGAGAGAGAGTGTAAACAGACTGCATACCTTTGTTGCAGGCATTGAAGCTGGATTGGCCATGCGTTTTCAGGTGGCTGGTGATGTAGGCCGCACTCAGCATTTTGCCGCAGATGTTGCAGGTGACTTTCCCCTCATGCCGGATCATGTGGGAGCGAAGTCGGTCTTTGGTAGCAAAGGCAGCTGTGCAAGCCTTCAGGTAAAAAAAAAAAAAAGAAAAAAAAAAAAAAACACATGGAGCATGCTCAGTATCCTCACACCAACGCAGCATGCTCAGGAGAGCTTCAGAAACATCCACGCACAGAGCAGCTTCAGTAGAGCTTCAGGAAAGTCCTTGCACAAACCAAGCATGTTTAGTGGAGTTCTACAAATGGCCTCACAAAGAACATAATCCAGGCATGCTCAGGAGTGCTTCAGACAAATCCTCATACAAACAGAGCACCCTCCGTAGAGATTCAGCTATGTCCCTGTTCAAGTCCGTAATATGTTCAGTAGAATTTTCGAAACAACCTCACAAACACAAACTGAACATGCTCACAAGAGCTTAAGAAACATCATTGCACAAACTGAGCACATTCAAGGGGAGTTTTAAAAACACTCTCACACAATCCTAGCATGCCAAGTGGTGCTTGACATCTTTGCATGTGGGTCATTCAGTGGTTTTCATGTTGTTACGGACAGGACATTTAGAGAAGTAATTCCATTGCAGCTACTAATGTGTTGGTCCTCTGAATTGTTTGAATGGCTGAATTTGAAGTACTCTCGGAGTACTTCACGTGATATAAAAATGAATGTCATCGACAGTAATTAATGCACTTAATTACATAAGAAAAACTTATGGACAGGACAGATGGCTTTTTTTTTTTTTTGTTCAGTGGTTAAATCAAAAGTTCTCTTCATTTAGGTGATATTCTTCAAATTCAGCCATCCAGTGATGTACCCTTATATCAAAGGAATATCAATCAGGAATTTTCAAAAAAATTTCTGAACAGATGAATGTGCATAATGGACAGGACAAAATGTTACAGACATGACACTTTTGTCACTCCATATAGATATCAATTAATTTCCACTAAAACTTGTATTGATCAATATTATGGATACATTTGATTTGTGAGAGAAACAGCTACATATCTTTTAATAACAAATATGTCATTTTAATTTCAAATATCAGGACTTACAGCCTCATATCTAGAAGCATGTACAAAATTGTTATACAACGTAAATGCACGCATCTAAGTCCAATTCCTGGCATGACCAACTTTAAAAATGCAAATTTAAACAAAATTCCATATGTTGATGCCGGTCACAGACATGAAATCGACAATGGTATATAATTGCCATGAGTGCAACGATCCATGAAGCCAAAATGCATTTTTCAGAAACTTTTGGATGTTAACTAACATATCCACCAGGTATTTCATGAAAATTCTGAAAAAAAATTTCTGGAGCCATGTCAAAAATACCACAGAATGCCCCACAAACCAAGCATGTGCAGTAAATTCATTTTGCTTGAAGTATTTCTATAAAGGGTCAGCCAAATAATGTGACGGTAAAAGAATCATAGAGAAAGTCAAAGTCTCCGAAAAGTTGACAGAAAAATACAGTTTTGCAAATAATAACGCTTAAGGCAAGTACTCCCACCGTGACTTGGCACTTGAAGGGTCTCTCTGAGGAGTGGACGTGCTTGACGTGGCAGCTGAGATGATCGGGTCTGTGGAAAAGGAAATGGACACAAACATGTGTCTGGGGCAGTGGCTCATGGGAGGTGGCAAAACTGATGGGCAATTCCAAGGGATTGACAACCAAATGTCTCCTCTGTGACAGACACAAAAATGATCCCCAAATGGAAATGGAAGGAAAAATGGCACTTTTTCCTCCCGAATATAGTAGTGCACCATTATATCCATAAATTGTAAAAAAAAAAAAAAAAAAAAATTATAATTTTTCATACATCAACAGAATTTTGTATGGGGGACGGTTTCATGTCTTGTCACAGAGAGGACGTTTTGTTAAAATACCTCAGAATCGCCCTGGTGACATCACATGCAGTGAACACAGACCCGGTAACCCATAAAACCAGCCAGAATGTTTCCTTCTACAGACCTAAAGCACACAGACTCAGACAGCGGCTTGCTCGCCTCACCTGGAGAAGCCCTTGCCACAGACGGAGCAGATGTAGGGCTTGTTGACTCCACCGTCATGAGAACGTACGTGGTAGGTCATGCGGTCCTTGCGCTTAAAGCGCTGCTGGCAGATGGGGCACTCAAAGGGCTTCTCGTCCGAGTGTGATAGCTTGTGCCGGTTCAGGTGGTACACATCCCGGAAGGCCTTCCCACACATCTCGCAGCCATGGTTCTTCTTCACGGGTTTCGCTGGCTTCTTCGGTTGCTGCTGGTGCTGATGCTGTGGAACGCTGCCCATCGCCGTCGGCGACATGATGCTGGAGCCCGTGGAGGCTGAGGTGGTCGCCGTGGTGAGGATGCCGGCGATGGTGGAGATGTAGGACGAATTCCCGCCACCTCCCCCTCCACTCTCCCGTGGGACCGACGAGATAAGGGGCACCATGGTGGGCGCAGTCTGCACCTTTTTGGGTCGTGAAACCATCTTGATGCCGGTGTGGCATGACTCGTGCCGCCGCAGGTGGTAGCTGTCGCGGAAGGCCTTGTTGCAGTAGCCACAGACGAAGGGCGTCTTGGTTTTGGGCTCCTTCTTAACCACCACATGGGGTGGCAGTCCCCCTCCAGCGCCACCTCCCCCAGCGCCCGTTCCGCTTGCTACGTTGTCCTTCAGCAGTTCGGCCACGCTCACCGGAGGCTTCTGGTCCAGCGGAATGGGCAGCACTGGCTTCTGGTCCGGTGGGTCGGACCCAGAGTTCAGCAGGGGCAGCAGGCTGTTCTGGGCCACTTGGTGCTGGTGATGCAGGGCTTCATTTGCCTGCTGAAAACAAAAAAACACCACAAGGGGGAGTCAGCAGTGAAATTAGTCCAAAAAATTCTGATCAAAATGGCCTTCAGTATGAGCAAAACAAACTACAGTCTACACAGTCAAGCAGCAGACACTGGTGGGGAAAATGCGTTTCACATCAGTGAAGACATCAGCTAGAGCAGTGGTTCCCAACCCAGTCCTCAAGGATCCCCTGCCCTGCAGGTTTTTGTTCCAGCTCTACCCTTTCACACCTCATCCATTTAAGGACGTCATGTTGATTGGTAGAAAAAGATCGACCTGAACAGGGTGTGCATGAAGGTGCATTGGGCCTTAAATGGATAAGGTGTGCAAAAGTAAAGCTGCAATAAAAACCTGCAGGACAGGGGGTGCTTGAGGACTGGGTTGGGAACCACTGAGCTAGAGGACCATGACCCATGGCCAAAGTGCCAGTTAGGACCTGCATCTCTGCAGGCCTTTTGAGGGGGAGAGGGGAATAGTGGTGTTGTTTTGAACAAGGCATAAGCAGAAACTGCGAGCCAGACAAATTTGACAAACAAAGTACACAAACGGATTTTCATGGTCCAATCATCAAACACCATTCTGAGGCCAAATAAAAAATTAGTTGGTTAGATATTTGAAGTGTGTGTGTTCTTCCGCATTTGCTTTGCATTGTGTCGGGGTGTAATATTGAAAATAATCTTACATCCTTTGTGCGGTTTGCGGGGCCTCTAATTAATAAAACTGACCGACTTGTCTTAAATGCCAGGAGAGAAACCTGGCTGGCACCCCAGCAAATAATAATAAATAAAATAAAACTACGAGTGCTCTAAAGTCAAACTGTCACAAGATGGCTAGTGTTTGCAAAAATAATGTAGATAATTTGCTCAGAAATTTTTACTTTACGAATAGTAAACATGATCGATTTGCATGGGATTAAGATCACAGATGATTTTTGCAATTATTACAAATTACAAGAGGTCCACAGGTAATACTAGTCCAGTGTGAATAGGGCTTTAGAAAAATTATCCTAAGTTCCTTTATTTTAAGCTCACTTCATCTACTCACTATGAAACCAATGCATGAATAGCAGTTTTGTCATCTTACAGAGTAAAAGTTAAAAATTCAAGTCAACATTGAGCAAAGAAAAAAAAAAAACCCTAAAAGGACTTCTAACAAGAGACCTGTCGGCCTAGAGAGCTCCGCTGAGGATGACTGAAATGTCCATGTCATAACTTAATTTCAGAAATCCTTGAAAACTATTGCAATATTAACATATATGACACATTAATGAAAGACAAAAAAATCAGCATAAACACTGATTTTCTAAGTCCAAAATGCTGAATTTCTGAAAAACCGGGACGAAGAATTTTCTAATTATCGCAGGGGATCATCAGAACATCATAAAGGCTCACAACAAATAAGGCAAAAAAGTTATCAGTTTTTGAGATGTTAATGAAAGACTGAAAAAATGAGCACATACACTAATTTTCTAAGTCCAAAATGTTGAATTTCTCAAAAACTGGGACACAGAATTTTAGAATTTTCACAGAGAATATTCAGAATATCATAAAGAAGTCTTGCACCAAATTAGAACAAAAGTTATCAGACAATTTTTGAGACATTCAAATTTGAAGTGGAAAGTTGATGCTGGACGGACAGACGGACGCTGGACGACTGCATTAGAAAAGCTCTGCTGACTGCTAACTATTGTCACCAGCGGAGCAAAAATGTTATCAGACAGTTTTTGAGATATTAATGAAAGACAGAGAAAATGAGCACAAACACTCATTTTCTAAGTCCAAAATGCTGAATTGCTCAAAAACCGGGATGTACAATTTTCTCATTTTCACAGGGGATCATCAGAACATTATAAGGAAGGCTCACAACAAATTAGACCAAAAGTTATCAGACAGTTTTTGGGATATTAATGAAAGACTGAAAAAATGAGCACAAACACCGATTTTCTCAGTCCAAAATAGGGCTGCACGATTCTGGAAAAAAATGTGAATCACGATTTTTTTGTTTGGAATTGAGATCACGATTCTTGGGCACAATTTTTTCCCACAAACGGAAATGTTTATTGTAGTCATAAATTTAAAAAAAAAACAAAAAAAACCCCACAATTGGCCACTAAAGTGCAGTAAAAAAAAAAAAAAAGGTTTTTAAAAAAGGTAAAAAGACAAAATAAGCGCATTTTAAGTGCTCTTTGACTCCACAAGGCCCTGAACTAGAGATGCAGCAATGTCAAACAGCAACCCAGGAGATGATACTGCTCAACTAGACAATCCCCGCAGAAATTGTAAGAGTGGGCCTGGCCTCTGCAGGTCGGGACACAGGGGTGCCCTGGGATGCTGCTGGGACTACTCAATTGTCTATTCTGTCTCTGTCTATATTTTGCCTGCATTTTTTTTGACGTAAAAAAACACTAATGTATAAAAAAATAAAAACAGTGTTTAGTAGCAGTTCAGAGGTGAGGAAGAAGGTGCATTAACTTAGTAAAGAGCCGTTTACATTACAGTTCAAAATTTGTCCTTGACAGGTGGCTAGTTGTCAAGCTGGGGGGGGGGATGTCAGAGGTGGTGTTGGCTGGGAACTCTGTCCATTCGCAGGTCCATTTGGACCTGCAACAGATGCTTCTGTACCCTTTTCTGGATGGCAGGAGGGAAAACAGGCCATGAGAATGGTGGTGAAGGTCCTTGATGATGTAGGCAGCACTGTTGGTAGATCTCCATCAGGAAGGGGAGAGGGGCACCAATTATTCTGCTGGCTGTCTTTACAATTCTGTTAAGCTGCCTTTGTTCATATGCCTTGCAGCTCCCGAACCATACCGCTAACATACATGAATAGCACTTTCATCCTTGGCAGTGATAATATTTCAAGGTATTTAGGGATCGAGCCCCTTGGCCTGCAAGGCCGGGGCGCAGGCAGCAGATTCGCGTCACCTTCTGTCTGAAGTGGGTTAAACCGCCAAGAACGGCCGCATTACTCGTATGGCAGTGATTCAAATCACAACAGGTCAGATATCACCGACTTCGCGCCGAAAATGTTGTTCACGCCAATTTTGCAGGTGCAGTGGCTTCTTGTTTTGTAAAAATAAATTAATTTTGCAAACTTTTTTATGGTTAACTGTTCAGTTTTCACGTAAACACAGATTTCGTGCTAATGTACATAAATGCATTATTTTCGCCGATTGTGGAGTTTGTTTTGGAGCAACAGTGTTGGAAATAGTACCATATTAAGCCTCCATCAATATCGAATAAAATAAGAACCTTTTCGGTGTTTGGGTACCGAACCATTCGGGTCTTAAAAAACGCTCAAGCTTACATCCAGTCAAGAATTTTTAGAGTTTAATTTGTAGTGCTGCTGTACGTGGTAATAGCATACACCGACAGCAGTTGGGATACTGATGACACTCCTGCAAAATTTTTTTCATAACCAAGCTAAGAATATAAACCAGTTGAAAATCAATTGGAACATTTAAGGGTTAGGGTTAAGGTTACGGGTTAGGGGCCGATCACACCGAAAGCGCTTTATCGGCGCGGGGCGCCCGTTTTGTTAATATTCTCAATGATTAGACGCGTGCTGGACGCTGCTTTTGCGCACCGAGCGCCTCGCGTTTAAACGCCCCAAGCGCCTCGCTGTTTTTTGATACGCTTCTTTGAGGCGCCTCGAAAAAAAGGCACTTCACGTCATTGTCAGTCTTTTCCCTGCTGTCCAATCATGTGAAAAAACCTGAAATAAGTTCGCTGACTAGTTCGTTGAAACGGTTAATTTCAGAATGTTCGCAGATGAGTGACAGGAACGTTACTTAGCAACACAAAAAAACGTGTCCAGCGCCTTTTTACAGCGCTATTTAAAAAAAAAAAAAACAGATCAGACGCGCCGCGCGTTTCACGCCGATAAAGCGCGTCGGTGTGATCGGCCCTCACGAGGTCCTAACAGTAGTACCCTCTGCACAGCGAGCCATTATCCTCACTCGTTGGCAGCTATCCAGTATCGTCATGGCTGCCACCATCCTATGCGATTACCGTATAGCAGCACGAGAAATTAACGCGTATATTCGCTTTACTGGATGTGCGCTGGACGTTGTTAGACACCCCAGTAATTGACTTGTTTTCAAGCATTAAGGTAAGCCGAAGATTTCTTAATTTCATTTTCTTGTGCCCACCGGTTCTGTGTGGTACTCTTACCAAGCTACTTGGCTGACATTAGCTCATGAGCTAGGTGGCTAGCAAGGAAGGGAACAAGCTAATAAAACACCGAGAATTCATTATTCAATGGTTGGCGCAAACACAATCTCACTGAGTAAAATTACACTTTACAAAAAATTCAGTAGCAGCTGTGACGAAATGCTAACAAGCTAGTTTATAAAGTTCGTTAAACACATAACTAGTAGACAAACTTCACCTACCTCAGACCCAAGTCAAAGGGGGTCAAGCCAATATGAGTATTTTAATGACATCCAAAAGACAATGGACCAATTAGGATTGCTGGCTTGTCTGATAGACTAACAGCAGCTCCAATTACAATCAGCTCATGACTGGTTGCCAGGCAGGTATTACCAGAGACAAATGAATCACTTTCATCCAGTGCCATACATGGCGCTGAAATAAAACATATCTAGCCAATGGCGTTGCTGCACTAAAACAAGCAAGGGCTACGTTCACACTGCAGGCAAATGTGGCCCAAATCTAATTTTTTTACCCCCTTTGTGACTCAGGTCAGATTCTTTTATGACATGGTGAACAGGACAAGTCACATGGAATCTGATCTTTTCAAATCCAATCTGGGCCATTTTCAAATGTGTTACTGCATCGGATTCATATTGGATTCTTTTGAAGGCAACCGCGGTCTGAACAGCCGTGTCGCGTTGAATCAAAGAGTATTATGTGAACAGCCAAACAAAAAATCTGATTTGAGCAATAAATCGGAATTGAGCATTAAGGCCTGCAGTGGGAACATAGCCCTCAGTTGAGGTTCACGACAGTTTCAACTGATTTTTGACAGTTGGAATTGTCAGGACGCTCTGGATTGAGCCGTAAAGTAAGGGTTTGAAAGCCAATGGGGAGGGAAAAGGCGATTTTAACCATACTTTGGGGTAAAGTCGTCGAACTGTTAGTTTTTTTTTTAAATCAGATTTGACTGCTGATTGGGCATGTGTGGGTTTATGTCTCTGTGACCATTAATAGTGAAGTTATGGTTATTGCCCTATTCAAAACATGGGAAGCCTAGTTTGCTGCTAGGCGGTTGCTAGGGCATTGCTAGGCAGTTGCTAAGGTGTTCCGGGTGGTTTCTAAGGCGTGCTAGGCAGTTGCTATGGTGTTTTAGGTGGTTGCTCTATGGTGTTTTAGGTGGTTGCTAGGTCATTGCTAGGCAGTTGCTATGGTGTTCTGGGTTGTTGCTAAGGCGTTGCTAACTGGTTGCTATGGTGTTCTGGGTGGTTGCTACGGCATTACTAGATGGTTGCTATGGTGTTCTGGGTGGTTGCTAAGGTACTGCTAGGCGGTTGCTATGGTGTTCTGGGTGGTTACTAGGGCATTGCTAGATGGTTGCTATGGTGTTCCAGGTGGTTGCTATGGTGTTCTGAGTGGTTGCTAGGCGGTTGCTATGGTGTTCTGGGTGGTTGCTAGCGCGTTGCTTGGCAGTTGCTATGGTGTTCTGAGTGGTTGCAAGGTGGTTGCTATGGTGTTCTGAGGTGTTGCTGGGTGGTTTGCTATGGTGGTTGCTATGCTAGGTGTTTGCTATGGTGTTCTGGGTTGCTAGGGCGTTGCTTGGCGGTTGCTATGGTGTTCTGGGTGGTTGCTAGGTGGTTGCTATGGTGTTCTGGGTGGTTGCTAGGGTGTTGCTAGGCTGTTGCTATGGTGTTCCAGGTGGTTGCTAGGCGGTTGCTATGGTGTTTTGAGTGGTTGCTAGGGCGTTGCTAGGCGGTTGCTATGGTGTTCTGGGTGGTTGCTAGGTGGTTGCTATGGTGTTCTGGGTGGTTGCTAGGGTGTTGCTAGGCGGTTGCTATGGTGTTCTGGGTGGTTGCTAAGGTGTTGCTGGGCAGTTGCTATGTTGTTCCTGGTGGTTGGCAAGGTACTGCAAGACATATTTCATGGTGTTCTGGGTTTTTGCTAGAGCGTTGCTAGGCTGTTGCTATGGTGCTCCTCGTGGTTGCTAGGGCATTGCCAGGCGGTAGCTATAGTATTCCTGATGGTTGCTAAGGCGTTGCTTGGCAGTTGCTATGGTGGTGTGGGTGATTGCTTGTGCGTAACTAGGCAGTTGCTATGGATTTCTGCCTGGTTGCTAGGGAGGGATGAAAATCCATGTTTTTCGGGAATTGTGGGAAATCCTTAAGTCGGATCACTTAGAAAAGACATACCACACCTTTCCGACTTGAGCCGCACGATTTAATATATATATTGTATGGGTTTTCTCAAAGCTGTAAGACTAGTGGCGAACCGAAATTTTTACGGAAGAATAAATAAGAATAATAAAAATATAGGCACAGAATAAAATAAGTGGCCTGGGCTTTGCCCAGACCCACTACACTCCCTATTGGGGAGAGTAGTGGGCCTGCACTCAGCTCAGGCCCACTAATTATGTCATATCAAACAGGCAGGCACCGATGCAAGCCCATCCGAGGCACATTTGCACACAAACAAAAGCCTGCACGGAGAGAAAGCATCACGCCGACAGCATTCCAGCATAAACCAAGATTAGTTTTGCGGCAACCCTTTAAACCCAAACCAAACCCTGAACATGGCCCTATAATTTTGAATGCACTAATCTGTCGTGCGAATAATTCGTTTCGCGTTCAGTGGAAAAGCAGCTTAAAAATCAAGCAATTTATTTAGACAACAAGCACAACCGGCATGTAGCCTATAATGATTATATAGCGATAATGAGAAGTAGACATACCAAACGAGGCTTCCGTGTAAGAGTGCCAAAAACCAATAAAAATAAATACATTTTAATATGGCCCTGGTTTTCAAAAATATTACAATATAGGCCGGCACAATGTGGAAAACATTTCATTAAAGGTGACCCATTATGCTATTTTTCCAAGTTTATATTTCGGTCTTTGACTCCCCTAGAGTACTCCTGATCGCGCTAAGTAAAAAAAGGGTACTCATTTCTCTCATACTGCCATCCTCAAAAAACCCCATTTGTAGTCCATAGTAGTCTCTGCCTGAAACGCCTCATTGGGGTGGCTCTTCCGCTGTGGCCCCCACTCCCCGTGTGCCCTCTTTCTTCTGACTGGCCAGCTCTGTGGAGGGTGGATCTAGGCGGGACGAGGCAGCAGAACGCAGTTTTCCGGGTCCGGCTCCGCAGAGTGAAACTGACGCGTCTCCCGAAGGAATCGACGGGCATATAATTTGCAATCAATCGCAGTACAAGTGTATAGATCTAATGAAATTAACTTGTTCTAATAAACGCAACGGCGAAAGTGGAGGACGCAGTGCGAATGTCTGGCAGGTCAAGCTTGAATTTGCTGTCTACCTACGGCTACTATGGTGAGTACACCGGTGTTTCTACTCTAGCTAGGATTGAGGGAAAGCTAGAATCCACCCCATAAAGACACATTTGTAGAACGGGTCGACAAACCCAAGTGTAGACCGGAGACCGTAGAAATCCGGTGGGTCTGAGTTTAGAGGGAAACATGGACAGTGAGGAGCAGCTAAAAGTGGACCAACAGCTTATGGACTGCTTCGGTGCGTATTAGGACCTGATGGTTCGTGTGCATAGCTGTGGTGTGTTGTTAGCGTGGAGAAACTAACAGCTTCCGCACTGGTATATGAAGGAGGGGCGAAAGCTCCAGGCTAAATGGCCTTTTCGGAAATTGCCCGTGGTAATGGTTCACTTATTGCTTCGGAATGACCAGCTTTTCCTTGTGGAAAATGGGCACATTATAGATAGTGTGCGAGAGCTAGATAGAGCTCCGGTTATGTCATGAACACAATCAGGTTTTACAGACCGTAAGTTCCGTCTGCATGAACCGTTGCTTATGTGGAGCTAGCGAATCGATCTTTTTTACTGGAAAGAATTTAATATTCAATCGATGGCAAATTCAGAGAAATCGTTTGTTATACCGGACATGTTATAGCCTGTGCGCTTCCCTATTGCTTTCACCGGTAGCATCAGAGAGCTTGCCCAGACATTGGAGAGGTCATGGATAAGTAAAAGCACCCAAAAACGCACCCCGAGCTCTGCAAAACCTACGTCTGGTCTAACTGCAGCCCAACTCGGCAGACACATACTGCACCTCTCCGGTTGGCTTCAACTGTAGTGGCTACAATCAGGCAACGTTTTGATGAAACTGTCACATTGATGCTTACCGAAGTAACACAAGCATACCGATCATAATTGCTGTTTATAAGTTAACCAGGAGCATTTTTAATTAGCATGGCACGCAAACTAACATGCAGTAGCTGGTAACCGAGCGGTCATAACCACAGAGACAAACCCTTGCAATACAGGTTTTACAGACAGCAAGTTCTGTTACTGTGAACAGTTGTACCAAGCATCCAAATTACAAACAAGTATTAAAAGTTAGCTTCAAATGAGGTTTATGTTCACACACCTTCTGTAGAATTTCCCCTGATATCACTCTTGCATATTTAGGACACAAACATTAGCAACAGTAACTTGGCTACGTTAGCCGCTGTCCTACAGCCACAATCAACTGGCTATCACGTCAGGTTGGCTTATGCAGTAAAAGCAACTTACAGCTTCTGTCTCTGTGAGTCACGGACAGTCGCAACCGATACAGGCTTTATCTTCAGGTATTTTACAAAGCCTGTGTTTGAGGCCAGTTGTTAGTGCTAACTATCGCTAGCGGTCCTGCTAGCCACCCGTAACACGTTAGCTTCACTTACATTATTTGCTGTTATATAGTTACTTACAGCTTGTGGCTCCGAGCGCTTGATCGATGCAACTGCTTCAGGTTTGAGAAGCAGCTGAAACGCTTATCCTGTGTCCAATTATCCTTTATTAACAAAGCTGTCTTTGGTGAAATGCTTTCACCAATCAGCCAACGTTCCCTTTGGCCGTGGCTGTTTGCTGCCAGCAAACAAAAAAAGCTACCCACTGATTCTGGTGGCATCGTCTTTTGGAAGAGAAATATTTGTTTTTCTTCGTGTCCAAAAGTAAACTGACAAGCAGCTTTGGGAGAGATACTGACAAAATTGCACCTCAAATGATCTGCGGTTATTCTTTTGTATTTCCAAAAGTGTAGACGCTACTAAGGCATAGTATGATCTGCCGTTGTTACTGCCTGCTAGAATAGTTTCCGGTGTGCGCAGGTCCAGCGCAGTGATTGGCTCTGGCTAGGTCTGTACTAATTGGACGGCACAACCTGACGTCAGGTTTTGCCCAGATCTCGTGAAGATCTCGGGAGGAGCTGTTCAGAGAGGAAATCACGCTCACGAAATCACGTTCTTGGATTACGGCAAAACCCCTGTATCTTATGTTTAGAAACTTTTCAGAGGTTGAGCATGGACAACCAACATTATAACATTACTAATATGTTTTAAAAGAAGGATCAGCATAATAGGTCCCCTTTAAATAAAAGCATTCATTCATTCAATAAAGGAAAAAACAGCAATACTCAAAGTGTAATAAAACAAAAGCGCAATAAGGAGGCATGATACCCACTTTGCTTTCCATTATTTAAAGGGGAACTATGCAGGATTTTGGCCGTAATTATTGTGCCTCGGAGTCACGGTGATGGTGAAGCGACTTGTTATGGGGTGAATGGGGCTTATCTGCCCACTCCCCAGCGTATCTTGGCTGAAAACCGACCTTGCAAGATCAGGTCCACTGCCCCGGTGTCCTAAATCTTGTCGCTGGATGGAGCTATCGCGAGAAACGAACTGCTTTATGGCAGTACGAGACAAAAACACTCCCCAGCTAGTAATAGAAGGAAGACAGCTTCTCTTCACTGGTGTTACGATGGTGGAGCCGGCGAAAAAGAAGAGGTGGCCGTTGTCAGAGGAGGTGAGGAAGAGAAAACAAGCGTCTGACCGAGCGAGAAGTCTGACACGAGTCAATCTTGGTCGAGCTTTTTCAGAATGGAGAAAGCTCAAGGAGAAAGAAACATGTAAATCAGATGCCAACCTGACGTTGTTGCTGTTGCACTTTTAAGTATCGTTGCGAAAAAATTTATTTATTCCTTGTATTCATATGTCGTTGCCCACTTTTCATGTTTGCTGTTGTTTTTAAAGGCCTTTGCACGATTATTGTATGAGTGGTGCTTGATGCTTGTTAGCTAGCAGAGATGTTAGCATAATTACCGGTAAACACGTTTATTTGTCACGTAGCTGTTATTTATTTTATTACATCTTCCTGTTTCTGCCCCAGGAGTGCAATTTCACTATGAGCCACATAACTTTGTCAGCCGAATCTAGGTTGTCTGAGTTTTGTGCAGTTCGTTATTTACATTGTGTAGCTCAAGATTCGTTAGAAGAGCAACTAGATGCCTCGAGTAACATTAGTAGGTCTCCTGTATCTCCAAGCCGTGTAAAAATGCTTTGTATTCACCTGGGCTTCACCATTCCACAACGAGAGTATTCATTATTCTCACCCTCACCAGGCTTTTGCATTGCAGACACGCTACATAATAAAGCACACTATAATATGAAGACACAATGCTATAAAAAGTCTGCATTTTCTAATTGCTTTAGTTACAAAAAAGCTGCAGTTATCCTTAGCCTTTTACTTTTTTCCCGTAATTGTTTTGTTTATGACAGATATACAACGTAAAACTTGTGATATATATGGTTACAAACCTCGGTAGACATCGCTTCAGGACTGCCTTCTCGCCGGCTTCGTTGTAAACAAATGCACATGGACGGGGGGGTGGAGGAGGTGGTTTCGGTGAGATTTTTACGACAGTTGTGTGAAATTTGCACACCGGAACTATGGGGGAAGCCAAGGGGGTAGGAATACACCCGGAGTTGAAGCTCAATTGAACGCTCTAGAAGATAGCAGATGATCAACTAGCGGTAGCTTCTCCTTTCACCCCATTCATTTTGCCTGACTTTTGACATCGAATAACTTTACACTAAAAACATTATGAGCCTTCATGGCAGCGATAATATTTTCAACAGAGAAACTACATTTGGTAGCGGACGTCTTTACTTCGTATGTAGCGTTATGGTCTAATAGTAAGCATTTTTAGCTGATGGCACCAGGCTAGGCTAAAAGTGACGTGAAATGCCGGCGACTTTCTGTCGCACAGGACGGAAATAACCGTACTGTTTAGACCAGAAGCCCAAAACGAATCATAGACAGAAGATTTATTGAGCCACATCGCTAACGGCGAAGTACCTATGAAGTAATAATTGCAAAACATAATAACATCGAACGGAATCAGACTATACTGACAGACGCAATCGCTTGCTCGCTGGGAATTATGTGTAGGATACATCTACCAGACGAGTTACCGCTTCAGGACATTGGTTTACGCCAGCGAGCTGACTTCGAGCCTGCGCAGTAGGCGTGGTGCCCAACTGAAAACTCGTTCAACTGAGCTTCACACTCTCCCGTTGAAAATGGCACCATCCCGCCGTCCACTTCTTTTACCGTCTATGGGGGGAGCTGCGGAGACCAACGAAGAAGCGAGCGATTTCTGACCAACTTACATAGTTCCCCTTTAAGAATACTTAAGAAACATGTGACCATGGCTTTTCTTAAATCGACTATCCAAATGGAAAAAAAATTCAATCCTCAATAAATTAAAGTGTACAGGAGGCATGAAACCTTCTTCCCTTAAACAAAAAATGGATGAAAAAATAATCTGGGTCCTCCACATCATAAAAAAGTGAGGGGGGCTGAAAGAAAACAGTCCCGAGCTTTCGCCTCCCTCATATACCTGTCGTCAAATTCTTTAAGAAAACCAGAATATTTACATTTTCTGGGTTAAGGCAAGACCTCTTTGCATTCACTATGTCCCCAGCTGTTCAGAACACACGCTCACTAGGAACTGAAATGAACGCGCTGCAACCACCCAAAACAATCCCAACCGGAGAAACGCCGTGCAAAAGCACAAACGTTGCATATCCACGTCAACACAACGTTAAGTGCTCCAAGCCATGCCAAATAGAACGGCTTTTATTTCTGACAGATAACTGAATAGTCAAAACTTCGCCATTTAGTTAGCTAGATACATTTACATGGTTCAAGTGTAACTAGCCAAGTCAGCAAAAAGGCCTTTTATTGAGCTAAAATTAATTTGCTTGCTTAGCGAGCTAGTTTGCTAGCGTGTCAAGCTAACCGTTATATTGGGTGCATGTAATGCGAATGAAAATAAGTAAATAGCCATTATTTCGCTCACTAACTTAGCTAGAGTTGAAGCGCGTGCATTTAGCCTGCATTAGTATGCATCGTTAGCCAGCTAAGTGCATATAAATGCTTTTTAGCCAACTAAATGGCAACCTTATAGCCATTCACTGTTATTAGGGCAGAAATAAAAGTTGTTCTAGTTGGCGCGGCTTGGAGCACATGCGTTGTATTGACGGGGATATGCGTTTCTGTTTTTGCACTGCATTTCTCCAATTGGAATTGTTTTAGGTGGTTGCAGCGCGGTCCTTTCTGTGTTTGCAGCGCATCTCTCCAATCGGAGAAGTTTGGGGCCATTGTAGCGCATAAATCATGGACTGTGTAAACCCGTATAAACTGTATAAACCATGGACTGTATAAACTGTCCTTGGCATAAACCAGTCAGCCGTAAAAAATCAATCCGCGGGTCAAGTGACATGCCGCGGATTGGGGAGTGATCCGTACGGACCAAGGATCATCCGCGAGCCGTTACAGCCCTACTTTCACCCATAGTCCGCTCGGATAGGCTCCGGCTCCCCCACAACCCTACTGAGGAAGAAGCGGCATAGATAATGGATGGATGGATGGATGGATTTTTTTCTTTTTTTGCCAATATAGGATATAATATAATCGCAATAGATTAAGCGCCCAGCCGTATACTGAACCTGGATTTACTAGTTTGTTACCTAGCTAACAATTTTTAGCTACACTAAAAGTTTTTGCACACCCCAATATTTTCTTTAATTGTTACAATTTCCTATATTATGTTCATGTGTAATAGTCTCATACTGGTTGTATAACAGAAAGGTAGGAAAACTGAAGCCCAATGTATAAACCATGTATACAACTAAACAAATTAAGAAAAACCAGGATCAGTCATTTTGTCAATATTTGAGCAGATCAGTAATGATCTGCTCAAATATCAAGTAATCAAGTAATGATAATCCACTGCTTCTCAAACCTCTCCTGGAGTACCACCTGTCCTGCATGTTCTAGAGCTCTCCCTGCTCCAGCACAGGTGATTCAAATGATCTACTCATTATCAAGCAGCTTCAGGGGGTTGACAGTGAGCTGATCATTTCGATCACCTGTGCTGGAGTAGGAAGAGATCTAAAAAATGTAGGACAGGTGGCACTCCAGGAGAGGTTTGAGAAGCACTGGTTGAATCAATGTAATAGGCATTGTTTATGTGTTCCACTGCAATGTTTGATTGTTCTCCTTTGTTCCTTCCTAATAAGGTATTAACTGATTGTACAACAGGTCTCTGTTGACCTTTTAAAGAGAACTTATGTCACTTAACTCATAAGTGCATGGTGATGGTCATAAATGCAAAATTCATGCACTGTAAGCAGTGATTATGGGTAGAAAACCCCAGCTTACAACAGAGGAGAGGCAAGCAACAGTCACTGTGACAAATGAAGGTGATAGTCACAGAGTTATTGCTAAAAAGCTGAAAATTCCTTTTTGGACAGTTGCTTATACCATCAAAAGACCCATAAATACAAAATGCAATCTGGACAGGAAACGGACTGGTTGCCCAAGATCCCCTATTTTAGCTCAAGAAAAATTCCTGAGTCACCAGTTTACGTTAACTGCTCCACAACTGCAAGCACAGCTCAATGGCAGCCATGGTACTGAAGTGTCCACTTCAACAGTGCGCAGAAGATTAAGGGAGGCCGGGCTAAAGGGCCAAGTTTCGGCAAGGAAACCTCTGCTAAGGGCTCTAAACAAAATGAAGAGACTTGCTTGGGCAAAGAACAAAGAAACTGGAGTGTACAAGACTGGTGTAAGGTGCTGTGGACAGATGAATCAAAGTTTCAAATCTATGGTTCCTCTAGGCGATGTTATGTGCGGCGTCGTGCAGGTGAAAGGATGCTACCACAGTGTATAACTTCAACAGTCAAGCATGGTGGTGGAAGCGAAAAAGTCTGGGGGTGTTTTGCAGGAAGTTAAGTTGGAGATCTTCACAGAGTGACTGGAATTTTGAACCAAAAGGGGCATCACAGTATCCTGCAACGACAAGCTCTTCCTTCTGGTGAGAGACTCATTGGGCAGTCATTGACTCTTCATCAAGACAATGACCCCAAGACACATCCCGCTTATGTCAACTATTTAAAGAGGAAAGAAAGGGATGGCAAGCTGAAACTAATGGTCTGGCCACCACAATCACAGGACCTAAATCCGAGCGAGTTTGTTTGGGACGAACTTGATAGTAGGGTCAAGGCAAAGCAGCCAGCTAGTGCAACACACCTCCGGACACTTCTTCAGCAGTGCTGGGATGAACTTACAGAGGAATATCTAATGTCTCTTGTGATTAGAATGCCCTGCATTTGTTCTGCTGTGATAGCTGCCAAGGGTGACTACTTCGATGAATCCAAGATTTGATCTGTTTTTTGTCCATAATGGGTTCCTTGAGGATTTCTCTCATAACTTTATTATTTGTAACAAGTATTGGGTTCCAGTGATTTCATTGTTTTAAACATATGGGCAATTCCATGAGAATGTGGACACAGGACAAGAAAATTTAAAAAGATTTTACTGCATTTTTGATTTGTTCAAGGCAAAACTAGGATATCAGAGGCTCAAACTGATGCTGCTTTCTTGGTTTCATTTGTATGTTCCAAGTACCAAACGTTTTTACATTCATGTTATTTTCAGAATCTTGGAGGCACAAAATTTGCTGTAATTAGGAGAGAGCCTTGTCCATCATTAATTGTGATATACCTCCAAACTCAACACATTTTAAATAGTTCAAGGCAAGCCCTTTCTAGATATGAAGTCCATTTTCATTGATCCTTCATCATTTTGGGCATAATGGGCCACAAACTTAGCAACATTGAATGTAACGCGAGTTACCGAAAACAAGGTATTTTTAATCTCCAGCCCACATCTCCGAGAGTTAAATCTTCCTCTGCTGTGGATGTAACCTTTATGCAGGTACCTAAAAAACAAAGGGTGTCTGAGCAGCACTGGCCCTATTATTTGAATGTTATTAAGAGCTGACCTTACGGTAATATGAGTTACCGTAACGCGAGTTACCCACCCTCCTGGACTTTAAGCCTCAGTCCATGGATAGTTATGTCAGTGTAATTCTATTACTTGCAATAGAACCTTCAGAGTGTTGGTTATCGATCATATGATTTTCAGTTTTGTATCAGCTCTATCTTTTAAGAAATTTTGAATTGAAATGAAATGTTTTTGTGCATCCTTTTTGCCTAACATGAGTTACCAAGCTATTGGTGCCTCCAATTCCCACATTTCGAGAGACAGCACTTTTCTTTCCCACTAGTGCATGTATATGGGTGGGATCTACCTATGTACAGAAAAACACTCGTCACAGGTGACTGACAATGACATGACAGCTGATTGAAAATTGATATTAGCCTTAAAACGTAACGTGAGTTACCATGGAATTGCCCATATGTAAGATAAAGACTTGACGAGATCTAAGGGTGTGCAGAAACTTTTGACTGGTAGTGTAGCTCCCAAGATTCAGAAATGGGTTACTTTCGCAAGCAATGAAAATTGATGGTTAAAAAAAAGCCCTTTGCTCTGAACATAACATTGCTGCTAACAGTACATTACACTCTGTTCAAAGTAGAGCTTTTTACCATCAATTTCTGTTGCTACCTATGGTCACCCAAGACGGAATCTCACTGAACTAGCTTGCTTTACTCTTCTACAGTAGCGTTGCAGTCAACAGTACATGATGATTTGTTCAGAGCAAAGACCTTTTCACAGTCAAATTTTTGCTGGAGTTTCAAAATCACTGAGTTATATTCAGTTGTACTGGGACCTAGCAACTGGGTCATTCCATGTCAATTCACACAAATCCCCAAAACCTCCCCAGTGACACCTCTTCAATTTGCCCGATTTTTATTCTATTAGTGCCTTATAATGTCAAATGAAATAATCCGAAGTTTGAGCTTCCTAGCTCAAACGGTTTTTGAGTTATGGCCCTTCAAAGTTTGGGTGCCACGCCCATTTTGGGGTCCGGGAATTGCACACTTAATTTGCAAGCATTTTTGAAGACCCATATCTTTTGTTTTAACTCCTTCAACCCCACAGCCCTCTACAGAGGGCTGACCAACATATTCCCTTCAACCCCAAATTCCTGTAGGGAAAATTAAAACAATCTGACTAATTGATTGGAACATATCAGGTTACATTTAATGGGATTCCAGAGATAACAGTAAGATACAATGTCCAGATAATGACCAGCCCTCTACAGAGGGCTGTGGGGTTGAAGGGTATAGTGATGCTAGAATATCTGGGGTTGAAAGAGTTAAGCTAGCTACAGGCCTGTAAATTGCTATATCTATGTATTCTGGCCCTGTCTATCAGAATCTGCACATAAAACTAGCATAGGTTTACTATTTTTAGAGATATTAACCCCTTAAAAGTGGATTTTTTAATGACGCAATAAATTTTTGGGGCACTTTGGGGGTCTATATCTTGGAAAGATTTTGTCCTGATGGGGTTTCAACCAATTTATCATCATATTTGGGTACACTACTGTGTATTTAGAGAATTTCAGGGCACTCAGGGCCTTGATGGGGGTACAGGACGGTCCCAAATATGGCCTCGGGACAAAATTACCCTTTGGTACCCCCTACTTGGGCACATGATGACTGGAATGAGCTTTTTACCCCATCAACAGTCACCCTTTATCAAAGTTTAGAGCCAATAAAAACTTTGATTATCAAACTCCTTCACTATCAACTAAGCCTTTGCATATGGCACTATTTTTGGATATTTTCAGAAAAATCCTAAGTCCAGAAAGTAGGTCAACTGTTGTTTTTAACTGCCTATTCATGTTTATGGTAGTTAAAAACAGACCTATGAATTAAATTGATCGATGGGAAGATTAAAATGTGCCATTAGCAGCCAACATCCCCCAGTTATATTGACAAAACAAGGGACTAACCCTTTCCCAGCTGCTAACACAATGCCATTTTTACAATAATTGACACCTTTCCTTGGGCTTTCCCTGTATCTGACCAAACTCTGACAATTCCAACTACTTGAGTTGGATTATTTCGCTTAAGAGATAAATGCATCTTTCAAATAGGAAAGGCAAAGATTAAAACAAGGCAGTGACGTGCAGTGGAGGTTAATTTGGTGAGGCAGAAACCTCCCCTTTGCTTGACACGTCATTGCAGGAAATTAAAACACACAATTCCAGTGGCTCATTGTGAAATTGGTTATTTTTCAACGTAATTCCGTTACCGAAATTGCAGTATAGTTCTCTTCATCATCTTATTTCTCCATTTATTTTAATGTTTATTTATTTGTTTTTTTCATTTGTTTTTTCATTTCGGCATGATTGTACAGTCGTTCCATGACAATTTCAACACAACATGTATCATGACCCGAAAGGGTCCAGAAGCGAAAATCGCTTCCCCCCTAACTCCCAGAAAAACAGTTTGATTATGGTTAAGATATCATAAAGATTAATAAATCACAACAGAGCTGAGAGTCCATTTACACTACGATTTAAACGTCACAACATAAAATCATAGAGATTTATGAACATCATGAAGAATTTTAATCACAATATAGCTGAGTGTCTATAAACAACCCCTATTGTTTATGCCCGTTATGGTTCCGTTTAAGTTATCCAATGCCATTTTGTTGGATAAGTTTATAGTTATTCAAACATGCACATTTCAAAAGATACTTAAATTCCTTCAGATTGTCTGCCATTCTAAAATTGTCTTCAAGTATGTTCCATGCACTGACTCCAGCCACAGATAAGGAGTGCTCACTCCGAATTTGACCCTTCTAGTTTACAACAACATTCTGCCTCTTAGGTCATGAGTTTCAGTGCTTTCAAAACCCAAGGTCTTCTCTCTTTGTTTTGCCTCAGTTTGTTCGTTGTTTTGGCTAGACAGTGTTTATCATACAGGGAGTTTGGTTCAACATATCTAATTCTAGTTTCTTTAGCCTTTTTCGCAACTTTTTAATTCTGATTTCTGTGTGTTCCAGGGTTTTCGATCTAGCCTGGTCCCTTATATCTAATTTGCAGTTACAAATAGCAAAAACTGGTAGATGATCAGTAATGTCATTCATCAAGATGCCACTTAATATTTCAGAATCTAATACATTAGTATACACATTATCTATCAAGGTGGCACTGTGCCTAGTAATCCTGCTTGGTTTTGTAATTAATGGTTGCATACCCATGGCATACATGGTGTTAATATAATCTTCTATTATAGAGCTATTATTTGGATTTATCAAGTCAATATTAAAGTCCCCAAATATAAAAAACATTTTTCTGGTTCATATTGGCAGTAATTCACCCATACATTTACTAAAAACATCAATTTTGCGAATCCGGTGCTCTGCACACACAACAAATAACCGTATTTTTACCTTTCAACCTAGGAATCTCAATTGTAAGGCATTCCATTACATTTTCCACTACATTTGATTTGCATTCTAGTACCTGGAAGTTTATGGCCTCATCAATAAATAGTCCAACACCCCCACCAGCTTTATTCAGTCTGCTCTTACACGGTTGTAACCCTCCATGTAGAAGTCCTTGTCCTTTTCTTCTTTAATCCAAGTTTCCGATAGTGCGATGATGTTGAACGGATTAGCAAATGACAAAAGGTATTCCTTTATTTGGTCAAAGTTTGCATATAGACTCCTACTATTGAAGTGAATAATGGACAAACTCCCTTCTATTTTAATGCTCTTGTTAAATTTGTCTACAGTAAAGTATCCGCATGCGTTTGTTTCGTTGTAGAAAAAATGGTTATCCGGAGTTTTCTTCATTAGGGTCTATTCTGAATGATGGTGACTTGTTGTTAAAAAGCCAGTTTCCTGATCTACAGTTTGGTTCATCAAATAACTGCTCATAGAGATTTGTCAAGGATTTTAACCTGCCTCATCAAAACTCTCCAGATCCCGCATCATCTTGATCAGCACCGGTCTGGTAGTTTCCGTGAAGACCCATTTGGTTTGATGAAAATTCTGCAGTTAGCCGACCAAGTGCTGTGTATCTTACCCGCTTTTTTAGTTGACGAGCTTTCCATGCGATGGTTGCATTGTGCTTGGTGAGGTTTTCATTTATGAAAACATTGGATCCTTTGAGATTTTTCCCTTGCTTCAACAGAGAGATTTTGTGCTTGTTGCTTGTAAGTCGTAACAGCACGTGCCCGTGCATTGTAGGTCTCCGCTTCCCTCCTTTTTCGTAGCAGATAACATGAATCCACATTACCGGGTCCAGAGAAATATTTTTGGACTGAAGGAATTCCATCACCTGCATTTCCACAGATTTATTGTCCGCCTCGCCTCCATCGTTGTCCTTCGCTGCTGCCCTGGCATAACTCTTGGGTTTGATTTTGAGCCCTGTCAGGATTACATCATTACGTTTCTCTTGTTGCTCCAGCTCCTCCAGTTTGTTTGATAAAGATTTAATCTGTATGTCTTTCTTGGCAATCTCTTTTCTGAGATTACAGTTCTCCTTCAAAAGCTGGTCCAACTGCTCTTTACCTTCCCTCCACTCCCTCATTTCATTTCTCATTTCTCCGAGGGTCTCCATAATTGATGAAAGATCCTGCGGGCTTGGTTTGTCGGTTCTTCCCGGTTTACCCATTTTCTCAGTTCAGAGAAAAGGTCTCTATTACAGAGTCTGTGATAAAGTTTATCACTCAACTTTTCTCCTGACTCTGTTGTTTTCCTGTATTGCCTGTATTGCGTGCAGTCGCTGTTCGGAGTTGTTGCTCCTTCATATTTGTTTATCCTCAATGATCATATTTAAAAAAATGTTATAAAGAATTCTCCTCCTTCTTAAGTCTATACTGAATTTCAGACATTTAAGCAATACTATGTAGGAATTTCACCATAAAATATCAGTTTCAAAGTCTATCTATTGGTGGGCTGGATTATTACAGTGAGAATGGCATCTCTCCCATTACCACAGAGGGACCTGGTGGCCTGCATCTGGGACTATGTAACTTTTCGACCGCTGGGTCCCGCATTCTCGAGAGGCGTCGTTTCTGCTTTCACGGCAGACACGAGCTTTTGGATAAGGAGCATAAGGAGAAGGCAGCTAGGCTAGCCCGCTAGCCCGGTATTGTGTCTCGAAAGATGGCTGAGGCAAAGAAGCGAAAAAGGACGGTGTCGGTGAAAGCCAGGATAAAAAAAAAAAAAAAGGGAGAGTGACCATGCACGGCACAAAACCAGAGTTAATATTGGACCGGCTTTTTCACAGTGGAGAGAGCTCATGGCAAAAGAGGGCTGCAAGTCGGACGCAGAGCTGGCAATGTTGCTGATAGAGAGGTGAGTTATAAGCTCGTGTTCATGCATTGTATTTATCACACATTGTTTTTGTTGGCTGTGTTATCGTGTGTAGTCACAGTCACTATTTGGGTTATCAAAATCATTGTGGGATTATCGTCTCAGTTTGTATGAACTTGACCAAGTCGTTTCTGATGATTGTTCGGTAATAGTTTCAGAGACAAACTGGATTCTTGTGGTGTTTTTTGTCGAGTTGAGTACAGTGATTGGAAAAGAAGTCTATCAAATGCGTCGGCGTGTCAAACCGCGTTGCTTGCTCTAAATAATCAGTAAAACAAAACCCGTGTGCATTGAGTTATGACTTTTCATAGGCTTGCTTATCACTAGCACCTTGCGCTGCGTGTAGCTAAAATTACAGGGATTGTTGCTTGTTTAAACATTTCTTATTTTCAACATCGTCATATGAGATTGTTTAGCCACAATTAATTACATTACCTCATTGCTATTCATCCCTCAAACAGAAACGTAGTTTGAACCTGTCTTGTTAATTTCCAAAACAACTGCACGAGACCAGGAGATCAGGAAGTTTACGACGCTACGCGCTGGTGCTCATGGGAAATGGGGTCTTCCTTCAGGCAAAACACTACCGCTTTGGGCCACAGGCACCGCCAAACTCAACCAAAAATGAAAGTTCCTTAGTGTTGCTTTAACCTCTCTAATACTTAGCTGTAATCCTGGAAAATTTGTGGCAACAGAATTACATGGTACTATGGAATTACACCGGTAACGGAATTACAGAATTATTCTGAAAGCCAGTGAAAAACAGAAGATAGCACAAGGTGGCACGAAGACTTTATAGAGCATAGTGGTTCACTGTTTTGGACATCTATAGTTGAGTGTTTCTTCCTGTGAGTTAAGTTTCAATAACCAGCGCATGAATTATACCACGGCCTCGCGGCAATTGCCATGGTTGCCCCTCTGTGTGGCCGTCATGGCCGACTATCCAAATGGCCAGTTTGGCTTGCCCTTTTTTCAAGTGGCCGTGGTGCCAAAAAATTATCCAAAGTGGCGATTTTTGACACAGCGACTGAGCTGTGCGGCTCCCGTCGTCAGGCTGCGCTGGACTTCTGAGCACAAAGAGCCACAGATGGATAGAAGGGACAGGATTACATTTGTATAAACAGTGTTTGTCTTCTGCCAATATTGGATAATACTTATGGTTCATTTACTAGTGTTTAATGTTAACAAGTTCATTTTGAGCTTTGCAAGTTTCAGGAGTTGATATTTTATACATTTTCTTTTGTGTGAGGGACTGCCACTCATGACAGAAAAGTTAGAAAGAATATAGATATTGCAAGCAATGACACATTTGAGATTTGCACAGTGCTTTTGACATTGGCTGTGTTGCCGTAATTCCGTTACCAACTTCATTACTCACAATTTTTACCCATTGAATGATGCTGGAACACTGTTACAAAGTAAAAACAAATGTTTCAGGATCCAGTCAGCGAAAGAACAAAATTTACATGCATGTGATCTCTGATATTCATTATAAGCTCACATTTTGGTTCAGAGATGAGTTCTTTTCATCAATATCATGCATTGCCTTTCTTTTGCCTGCACTTGTTGATCAAAATTTTGGCTCAACAGGTCGTCAGCAACACAAACGTCATTTATGATACCAATTTTCAATTGCTTTGTTGTTTTGAGTATAATAAATTTAGTAGATTATCAGAAAATGTAATTCCGTAACCATTTTGTAATTCCGTTACCACTGTCTCTTTCTCACAAATGGCATCCTACAAAATATCTGTGAACATACCAGTCAATATAAACTTACCATGGCCTGGTCAACATCCTAGGCCACCAACTTAAGCTTAAACCTACTGCCCATAATTGCCAGATTCCAGAGAAATGCCTGTCAAAGTAAAGGCAAAAATAATGGCATTTTTTTCTGCCGTAATTCCGTTACCGACACTTTCACCTTCGTATAGCCTTCTAAAAAATCGATTACCCCAAACTTTGTGTTATACAGCTCAGTAGGCATGCCAGTGGAACTGATAAAAGCGCAGGCAAGTAGCTACTGCATTAGAGTAATAGATGGCAGGTAAAAATGACATGAAAATTACTCTTGATCGTAATTTGGTTACCGAGGAATTGCCCACAAACAAGTTCTGACCATTACAATGTACATACAGAGCATAAGGATATTATGTCTGACTGACTATTCACCAAACCAAATGGTAAACCCAAAGTATTACTATTACAAATTGTGACAAATGTACAACTGCACTAATGCCCTTTTATCTGTACTTTACATCATTACCTATTGTAACATTTTATTTCAGTCTCACATTCAGGCGCCAGGGCGAAATACGCTGCAATATTCCCACGCTTGGATGCTGACATGTTTCCAAAAAAATTGCCAATAGAATACACATAGCTGCTGCCCAACACCTTCTGCAGGCCGTGCGAATGCAAAAAAAGTTCAAACTCTAACCTTTCTGTACCAATGCAATGTTGTGGCAAAGTTCCGAAAACGTAATCAAATCTCTCTGCACAAAGTTTGCCATTGACTGACTGACGCAGCATAGATCAAATGTGACCCCGCCTGTGAAAACCCGGGGAAAGTCAGTTTTTGGTGATGTACAGTTTTTTGTTTTTTTTTTTTTTTTTTAAACAAAGTCATTCTACATCACGTAAGGAATATTCTGTGAAAAAAATCTAACCGATATCTCTAATATTGACCGAGGTGGCCCAACATGTCTTCAAACTAGGCTGGTTAGCTTCACAAGACGTTGATCTATAAAAGTTAGAGATTATAGATTATGTCAGAAATTATTTCTGACATTTCCGAGGTGATGCGACGCAATCCATGGAGAAATCCTCGCAACTCTTCTGCCATACAATGACCGTCTTTACAATGGTGCGCTTTGATGTCATCGTCTACATTCATTTTCAATGGTAGAAAAGACGTTCCTAAACCGAAAGACAATCAAATTATTGATTGTTTATCCGCCAAAAGTAAATTAAAAGCTGATTGAAACCATAGTTGAAATAAGTCTTGTGGAAACCAACTTCCGGTATTTCTCCCTCAAAAAATGTAAATGTTGTGTCAATAAATTCATTAATTTTAATATGTTTGATGTTAGAAATTATTTTTTGAACACCATTTTGAAAAGTTACCAAGGGTTGTCACACGTACAGCCAAGGCGCATGTCTGGCGGATGACTTTGCATTTTTGGGCTGCTACGTTCATTGAAAGACGGTGTAGCGGGCCCAGTCACAGCGCAGCGGCCTAAATTGACAGCATAGCGGCCCGCTACGCTGAAATTCACTGGCGAGAACACTAACGTTTTCTCTCTTCTCGACGGTCACATTCTTGCTCTGAACGATTCCCAAAAATAAGTCAGCAGACAACCACTGCTGTTAGAGTAACGGTCAATCACAGCTGTCAATCATGACTTTACAGCCCCCATTCATATAGTATCAAATAACTAAATAAAACCAAACTCAGGGTTTCCCCCCAGTGTATTACAGGCCTGGCAGGCCGCCAGCCCTAACTTGCCCCCCCGCCAGGCTTAGCATCGTTTATTTATGTATCTATGCAATGTTTTTGTAGGTTTTCAAATTCCAGTCACACTGGTGCGGTTAATGACAGGAAACATGCTTAGTTGGAAACTCATCAAGTCAAGGGTCAGTTAGCTTTTTCATCCAATAGTTATCTTTTCATCTCCTGAAGCTACGCCTCAAAACACTCCCAACTGTCATCACACGCAAACATCACCTTAAAACCTCACAATATGTCTTGAAAGAAAAGCCAAAACGTAACGCGTTGCTGAATACCCCCTCGGCCTGTGCACATCTATGGGTCACAGAGAGTTAGCATACCAAAATTGACGAAGCTGCCATCAATAGTTACTGAGTACTGGGCCGGACAAGATTTCCACGGTGAAGGTCACAGTGCTAAGGTCAAAGGTCAAATCCAGCCAAAACTCGGGCATTGCACATCTATGGGTCACAGTAAGTTACCATACCCAATTTAGCGAAGCTATGATCAATAGTTACTGAGTGCTGGTCTGGACAAGATTTCCCGCATCAAGGTCACAGCACTAAGGTCAAAGGTCAAATCCAGCCAAAAACCTGACGTTGCACATCTATGGGTCACAGAGTGTTACCATACCAAATTTGATGAAGCTACGACCAATAGTTACTTTGTACTTGGCCGGACAAGATTTCCACGATGAAGGTTACAGCGCAAAGGTCAAAGGTCAAATCCAGCAAAAAACCTGACTTTGCAGATCAATGGGTCATAGTGAGTTACCATACCAAATTTGGTGAAGCTGCAATCATAGGTTGCTGAGTACTGGCCCGGACAAGATTTCCACGATCAAGGTCAGAGCGCTAAGGTCAAAGGTCAAATCCAACAAAAAACCTGACAGTCAACATCTATGGGTCATAGTGATTCTGAATAGCTTAGTTGTGAGAACGACCCAAAATTTGGACAGATGACAGACAGACAGACACAGGCGACAATACCCCTGTTCACAAAAACTGCAGTTTCTTTTTCGGCATCAATTGGACCATCCACTGTTTACAACTTTTTTTCCCCAGAAAGCAGCGAAGCTTTAGGCGGTATAAAATCAGTGGATTCAATTCTGAATAGCTGGTCGACCCAAAATTTGGCAGATGGCTATACAGGCCGAACGTGTTCACAATGCTGGGCATCAATTCCAGTTTACAACTTTTTGAAGCTTTAGCGAAGTTAAAATCCACTTCTTGTGACAGATATGGGTCAATTTATTTCGCACCCAATACCATCAAGCCGCAAAGACAATTCTAGGTGTAGTGCATGGTCCGTCTACCTACAGCAACCATTTATTTTCCAAAATATGACCATTTTCTGGCAAAAAAATATAACATTTGAAAAAGAGCATCAATTTACCTGTGCAAAAACCTTATCTAAAAGTGAGGAATAGTGTTCATTTGGATACCAGTAGATCCGTAATGAACTCTACTTTCCAGTGATATATGTTACATCTATGTTGAGATTCCAAGTACTCAGGATGCTTAAATGACATCATACTAATCTGAAAAAATTGCAAAATTTGACCCTACCTTGGGAACTGAGCATTCAATTCAATTAACCAAAATACCTGCAAAACTTTCTTAGAATACCACTTTGTTCAACATAGATTTTGTAGAATTGTACATTTTCTCATTATCATATCTTTTTTTTCTTTGTAACCAGCCTGAAGATAACGGCTGAATTTCTCCATCCCACAGTGTCTGTCCAGAACAGTGCAAATTTCTCCTCATTGGAGAGTGTCATCGTAATTATACCATAGTGGGAGAAATGTCTACTAATAAGGAATGTGTACACAAGGTTTGCCCCCACACTCTGACTGGCCCCAGAACCACAGAAGTTTTACTCTTTACGTCCCACAAAATGTCCGCCCATCACATGCTTGATGGACAGACATGCTGTGGGACGCTTTCACTTGTGCTTATATACCTTTTTAAGCAATATCTCTTGGTACTAATATGATTTCCTAATGGTTAAAAGAGGTTTTAGGATAAATTCATTAATCGTTGGAGTAAAATGAGCATTGTGCAGATAATCATGTTCACCTCCGACTGCATCAGATGATCAGCAGTGATTCATGCCGTAATTAATCCAACCTATACCCAACTGATCAACAAGTGCGTCAAAGAATCAGAATCAGATATTCTCCACTTTTAAATGCCATGTAATTGCAATCGATCAGCTGCCAATTGAATTGATGGATCCAGGGAATGCAAGGGTCCCACAATGTCCGTCCGTCAAAAATCCATCTACTTGAACAATCATTGCAAAAATTAGTACATGTGAATACTTTGACTTATTTCTTTATATATATGATAAATTGGCTGGGGCAGCACCCCTACGGCATGTTTTGCAATTTCTTAAAATGTGTTGATGTTCATAAAACAGCTGGGATTGATGAAATTTTGAAGCTAGAAACAATTCTTTCAACAATTTTTATTGCATTTCAAGATACATAATTGAGATTCTTAGTTTTATAAGACCATTTGCTTGTAAGATGAACTGATACTAGTTAGGCATGGGCAATACAAATGAATAAAATGACAACATTTCTTGAGTTGCTGAGAACAAAGTTTTTATTATTTTCTAATGATTTTTTGCGGGTAAGTACAGAAGACACAGATGAAGAGTGCCACAAGTCCAACGCCTTCACAGGAAAGGGTCTCAGAGCCACAGGGCCCCAAAAATGGCTGACTTCGGCATTTTTCAACAAAACCCATTGCGAAAATTGGGGGGTGAAGCCTGAGGGCATTTTTGAAAATACAGTCTATTCAGAAATAAACCAGGCCAAATTATTCATTAGGGTACCCGAACAGAAATAATTGATGCTAAAGTCATCTACCCCTTTTCTCAAGTACAGCAGCGCCCCCTAGGCCCTTTTTAATGGAAAATTGCATTGAATTTCACCCAATTATGTTCAACAAACATTAGGTTTTGCACTGATATTAAAAATGGTATGAATGGGTTGCCTGTGAAGTTTTTTTGGATCAATGGCCTGCAAATATGTCAAAATTATCGGTGGGAGGGCAGACATTAACGCTACTCACCCATTACTATATAAAATGCAGTGAAGTCGCTGATGCCGGCAGTTGTTTGCCCTCCCACTGCTACGAAATGAATCAAACGTTCCCCCTTCAATAACCCGTGGTGATTTTAAAAAAAAAAACCTTTGCACTGTTTTTTACAATGTCCATATACCCTCCTCCCATGATAGTTTCAATGAGCTACTGTGAATAATTCATAGTAAAACACGGTGACGTGCAGTCGGCGGTTAGTTTGGTGAGGCAGAAACCTCCCCTTTGCTTGATTAGCAATCAGACGATTAACTAGTTTAGTAAGACTACTCGGCAGAATGACGGGCCAGTTTAAGTTTCCGCGGCATTATTACTCAGTACATCGAACCTGAAATGCTCACTAGACAGCAGATTTGTGCGTACTTGCTTCCAGGAAGCCAAAGCAATGTCCAACAAATATTAAAACAGTTCGACTTATGCAGAGTTCAATGCTTAATCAATATACAATGTATTCTCCTTTGAATACGCGCTTCTACATCCAAACAAAAAGCGGGCGCTTATTTTCAGTCTTCTTTCGTAATCCGATTGACAAAATGTTTAAACGAAATACTGAATTACCGAGAGCCGAGAATTTTTCCTAATTGATTATTCAGATTTCCATCCTTGCAGTCTCGAATTGAAGCGTATACGTGAATGAATCTTGTGACCGGTGGGCTTCAAAGGCCTGGCGCCGGTTTATTCCTTGGTATATTTTACTGAAACTTCACAAATAGGGTTACAGGATATTCTGTCAAAAAACTATGTAGGGTAAAGTAAAAATACGCTCACCTTTCTTGCTATTGTTGAGAAGAAATCGCGGCGAACTAGCGACGAACTTCACCAACTTCTGTCGAACTTATTTCACGTCCCCTGGAGGTCTAGCCTGGACGAACAGACTCGTAATTTCTCAAATTAGATGGCTGTAAGCAAACCAGGGCTGTAGCTGGGATAAGACGTCGGCGCGGGCTATTTGAAATCTACCTCCTAAATGGTTATTTTTGCCACGCCGTGCACTTGAAAATTTGTAAACACGGCGCAAATTGAGGTCATGCATTCATCCAACGGGCGAACAATAGCTCTGTTCAAATCGTGTTTTTGGCCGTAATACGCAGAGTTCATGTATGAAATGCGGGTATCCTATTGAAAAGGTTGCTTTTAATCAAACCATGGTGTTCTTTTTGTATGAAAATGGTATTACGTCATTTTTTATAAGTTTTCTGAGGCTTGTTTACCGCCCCAGTTCAGCTGTTACGCATTCCATTAGAGTTTATGCAGAGCGTTGCCCATGCCTATACTAGTACTAACTGGTATCATAATTTTTCTCAGATGTTCAATCAGGATTGGATTTCAATTCATCGTGTGCAAATTCCCAATGTGGGACTGTCCCGCAATGTCAGTCCATCACAATAGTAGTATGAACAATGCTGTGTAATGTGTTAAGATGTACTTTGATCCACCGTAGCCCTTCACCTGTCTGGAATTAATGTGGTCATTGAAGTTAGCAGAGTTGTCGTTTTTATGTTCAAGGTCCCCTATTATGCTGTATTTAGTAGTTTAAAATATGTCCAATGGGTCTTTAAAATAATGTTAAGAATTCAGTTTGGAAAAAAACCACACACATCCAGGCCTAGAGAGACCTCCTCTCTCTCCCTGTCTGTGCTGGCCGGAAACACGAGCTATTTGGACTGGGAGGGGAGGCTATGCCAATGAGGCACTGCTCTGATTGGTTGCCTGGCCGCTTCGATTCCGGGGGAGGGTGCAGACCCAAAAAAAACCAGGAAACCAAGATGGCAGATATTTCAGGACCGCTCTCCGCGGTATGTATTGCTGTGAGACCGTACTTGTTTGATCCCAAATCCGACCCCGAACGGGAGGAGGAAGCCATTGAAATATTGTAGCAATGTTTACAGCAGGATTTCAATGAGTGGCAAGTTGAAATTTTTGTGTTTTGCTCGTACTCTCTCGCCTTGCATGCACATGATTGTAGCTGTACTCAGCGCTCCAGACTGCGACCAAAATACGTTTTGCGACTTACATTCTCACATCGGTCGTGCACTGCGCACTGTGCGCCTACTCTGGGCAGCGATTCACTCCCTGATTATCAGCCGCCGGCCGGGAATTTTTTTCTGCAGCTCGGTTGGTACCATTACGTACATCAGCCAATCACAGATCGGCTGTACTCATGCATCGATGAGAATGGCAAAGCATTCAACCGTGTCACTGTCAGCTGAGTTGTGCGCGCCGCAAAATTGTAAAACCTTGTCGGACAATAACGATGTAAATGTTCCACAATACGCGAAATTACAAGTACACTAGCCAGTCTGCTGCAGAAGTCCAATAGTCTATATAGTAGGCCTTGGCTTCGGTGACTAATACTGCAGATCGGAGAGCAAATTTCATGATATCAAAAAGTGTTTTCATGACCGGTTTTTTATTTCGCTATTTAGATTTTGCGCATTTCGAAGGGTAATGGAAACGCACCTGGAGAGTGAGAACGATGTCCGACGTTATTAGCCAGAAAACAGTCTGCTTCGTGACCGTAGACTATCGTGACAGTTTTGAGTCTTGTTGATACCAGCTATGGGTGCTTGCGTCCAGTGGCGAATGGTTTTATTTAGCGTTTCATTATCAATCGCTAACCTTCTATCCTGATGGATTAGGTTGGACGCGCACTTACACTCTGATCTGAAGTTCCACGTGTACATGATTATTCATGCAGTATGTATGAAATCGGTTACTGGTTGGTCGGAGTGCAAGATTATTTATTTTTATTAGAGTACGATAAAGATGAGAAAAGCTACGGTTGTTATCAATTTTTATTTGGTTTTCTTTGGGGTTCCGTTAATTGGCCATCTGTTAGAGGAATAGTATTTTGTCGATTGCAACAAATGTTCAAAACTGATTCAAAAACTAACTGGTGACGCCTGTCCAATGTACTCCAGCGACGACCACAGGCTTATCAGCGCAATGCCTCAAATATGAGTCTGTGTCACGAACAGTGTACAGTCACAAAGCAGACTGTTTTTTTTTGGGGTGGGCTAATAACGTCGGACATCGTCCTCACTCTCTGTGTGCGTTTCCGTTAACCTTCGAAATGTGCAAAATCTACATAGCGAAATAATAATAAAAAAAAAAACTAGTAAATAATAATTATTATTATAATAAGCCGTCCTACTACATAGTTACCGGTGAAAGAATTTCTTGAAACTTTGTGCTCACGAACTTGGCATACTGCACCTACTTTTTACCAAATATTTAGGGTGGATCACTTTGGGAACTATATTAATTTTAATGTTAAACTTTCAATTTGTGATGAAAAAATGTAGCCAAATTATGCTTTTTACGGCTTCAATTCCTCCTGGGTCTCATATTTTCAAAGAAATTAAGCCATGTTTGGTGTCAAATTGTTCCTTGGGATGGCAGCAACAATAACAGTAATAATAAATTTTAGAACTAGCACTGTGATAATTGGGAGTTATTCATTGATTTATCCCCATATGTTGGTTTTTTTTGGGGGGGTGCTCATCTAAATTTGGCCATAATTTTTCAATGAATGATTCAGTTTATGTACAGGGGAGGGTTTGATGAAAAGTTGTCCCTTGGAGAAATGGAGACTTGTACATACATTTAGACTTGTATGATAACTCTCCAAAATGATAATTGTATTTATACATTTTTCAAACATTCTTGTGAACATCAATATCTACTTTTCAGTTCACAAAGTGCTTTCTGATAATGTTTCTTAAATAAATGCAGGAACAACTGATAGTCTGTTCAGGTATCTTTATTTGGGCTTGTAAATATTCAGAAAAGTATCATGGTACTTTTTTGTGACCACAGTTTTGGCCTCTTGTAACTTTTTCAGATTGGGAGCGCATGCGCTCCTAGGTCCAAAAGTTAGTCTGGAGGGTTGGTACTGTTATATAGTCATGTTATATACCCACTTGGCTATCTGGAGGAAACTGCTAAAAGCTCCTGTTACCCATCAAAACGAAACGCAATTCCGACACAAAGCTACTACATGAGTTTGTAACAAAAACACAAATTGTGTTTGCGATGCTTCTGTGGAGCAAGTGACTCGAAAACTTCTTCTGAATAAATTAAAAAAAAATCCGTACCCGATCTCCATTTTTTTTGGCTTTTTATTCGTCAGAACAATTTTCAAAGGTGGATGAAATTCCGCCATGGCAATGCAGAGAAATCGTTTGTCAGACCAGACATGTTATAGTGCGTTTCACGATTGAATTCACCGCGGTAGCTTCATAGAACTAGCCCACACAATGGCAAAGTACTCTGCTGACCCAAGTCATGGATAAGTAAAACGATCATTTCACAGTAGCAGTAAACAAACCCAACCACATACCCTGAACTCTGAAAAACCTACGTCTGGGTCTAACTGCAGCCTTTTCGGCCCAACTTTGCAGACACATACAACACCTCTCCAGTTAGTGTCAACTGAAGTGGCTATAATCCGGCAACGTTGTGATGAAAGTGCCACATTGATGCTAACCAAAGTAACACGTGCATACCAATCAGAATTACTGCATATAAGTTAACCAGGAGCATTTTTTAAGTCACACGGCACGGAAACTAACATACAGAAGCGAGTAACCAAGTGATTTTTGACGACAGAGACAAACATTACCCTGCAATACAGGTTTTACAGACAGTAAGTTCCGTTACCGTGAACAGTTGTACCAAGCATCCAAATGACAATCAAGTATAAAAACTTAGCTTCATATCAGGTTTATGTACACACTTCTTCTATTGAATGTCCCCTGATATTACTTTTGCATATTTAGGACACAAACATTAGCAACAGTAACTTAGCTATGTTAGCCGCAATGCTACAGCCACATTCAACAGGCTATCACGTTAGGTAGGCTTATGCAGTAAAGCAAGACAAAATGGTAAAACTTGCTGATTCAGCGTCTGAGAGTCACAGACAGTTGCTACCGATCCAGGCTTCATCTTCAGATATTTTACAAAGCCTGCGTTTGAGGCCAGTTGTTAGTGCCAACTATCGTTAGCAATCCTGCTAGCCACCCGTAATGCGCTGGCTTCATTTACACGTCATTATTTGCCGTTATATCGTTACTTACAGCTTGTGGCTCCGAGCGCTTGATCGATGCAACTGCTCCAGGTTTGAGAAGCAGCTGAGACGCATATCCAGCATAGAATGATCCTTTATTGACAAAGCTGTCTTCGGTGAAATGCCAAACACAAACAGCTAACGTTCCCTTTGAGTGTGGCCGTTTGCCCCCAGCAAACAAAAAAGCTACCGACTGATTTCTGGTGGCATCGTCTTTTGGAAGAGAAAATAGCTGTTTATTTTTTTTTGCATCCAAAAAAACACAGACGCGCAGCTTTGGGAGACATACTGATGAAAGTGCACCTCAAATGATCCACGGTTCTTCTTCTTTTGTATTTCAGGAAGTGTAGACGCTACTAAGGCGTAATATGATCCGCAGTTGTTTGTGCCTGCTAGAATAGTTTCTGGGGTGGGCAGGTCCAGCGCCGTGATTGGCTCTGGCTAGGTCTGTACTAATTGGACGGCACAACCTGACGTCAGGTTTTGCACAGATCTCGTGAAGATCTCGGGAGGAGCTGTTCAGAGAGGGAATCATGTTCAGGAAATCACGTTCTCGGATTATGGTAAAACCCCTGTATCTTATGTTTAGAAACTTTACAGAGGTTGAGTATGGACATCCAATATTATAACATTACTTGCATGTATTTAAAGAAGGATCAGCACAATAGGTCCCCTTTAAGACCAGAAATGACAAATTCCCGATGTGGGAATGTCTCGCAGTGTATGTCCATCACAGTGGTATGAACAATGGTGTACAATGTGTATGACATTAATTGATGTAGTTTGACCCACCTGAGCCATTTCACCTGTTTGCTGTTAATGTGGTCGTTGAAGTTAGCAGAGTAGTAGTTCTTATTTCCTCATTTGTATCTCAGTGTTTATTCAAAATAATGTGATTTCATAACTGTCTATGAACCTGAGGCCAGATAGTCATGTTGAAGGGTGCCAGATGTATATACAGTGTTCAAGTTGTTGTTCTTCTGAATAAAATATCCATTGCATAAAATAGTTTGTTTGTTGTGGATTTTACTGCTGATCATAAAACTGTCCCACAGTGTCTGTCCATCACATGTCCACTGTCCTACAATGTCTGTCCATCACACACATTTAATCCATTTTGCCTACTTTATGGTAGACTTCCTGACAAAATCTTTTCCATGGGGCTTTAGCACTACTAAGTTATAGTAACCTGAATGAAGTTTCTTCTTTTTTCTGCACAGTCGTCAGTTGGAACATAAAATGAAATGATGCGGCTGCTTGCAAATGACAAAATTATGGAGTTGTCAATACCGACTACCTAATGTTGAGAAAGAACCCTTCATTTGATTATCTCCTATAGAAATGCTCATACCCTAAACTAACTTTAAACGTTGGTCTTCTTCCTCAGCGTGAACATTCGGCTTTGTGGTTCAGTGATGACTAATGTTGCAGGAATATCAATTTTAAGCCTATTTTCAATAAACATGAAGTGTAAATTGATAGTTCCAGTGAAAAGATTGTTTCCACACCTCTTGTTCTCAGTTGCATAGGCTATGTACTTCTAAAAAAATCAGAAGTTTTTGGAATATAGAAAGGTTTATTTTTCTCTCCTGGTGTTACACATATGATGACCAGCATTGTGAACACGCTCGTAGGCATAACCCTGTTTTACGCGATTGAAAGATACAGTATTATAGTAAGTGCGTGTTTTGTTAGTTTGGCACAAAAACACCGCTAATAAATTTTGCGTAAGATAACTTTCGTTTTAGAGCTGTGTCTCTTTTAATAGAGTCAAAATGTCGTTGTAGGTATGTTTTACAGACAGCTATTCACCGGACTCAAGTAGTCCCGATGTGTGGGCGATTTCGTCGCCTTACCGTTACTTGTTCTTAACTAAATGACTTTCAAGAATGACCGACCAGACCTTTTAAGTTTTCCAATGAATGGTTAAAAATTATATGCCTGATACAGTCTCTGGTGTATATTTGTAAACTCTTATTTTTAAAATCAATTCTATACGATGCTGCAGCATGAGTGAATAAGAAATTATGAGATTTAAGTGATTCATCAAGTTCATCAACTGCGGAGCAGTAGTGACTATTACGGCGTGGTCGGCAGCTTTTTCAGAAGTCGCGCACAATTGGTCATTGCGCTACAGGGATGCAAACTGGGAAGGGGCTGCCGGGAAGGGAAATATAAAATGGTTGCTTTGTTCATTGCTCAAGCGCCTCCTGTTGGCCAGCCGGGTGCACGTCAGGAAGATTCTAAGCTTGTTCATGTTCGGGTATCCTCCGCCCTCGTTCTGAACTTGCGAGGATTCAACCAATGAGTGTAAAGAAGCAGTATTGATGGATACGTGCTTCGGAGGAGAGCCGTGAACTCTCTCTCCTGAATTGGCAACAAGGAGGGGTCGCAAATGAGCAAGGCTTGTACATTGTTCCTCAATTTGGCATTCCAGATTCGGGTGGGATTAGATGTCAAATTAAAAAAAAATAAAAAATAAAAAATAAAAAATAGGTCCAAGAGTCCTGTAGCTTACCGGCAAGTAGTCTTATAGTGATGATACAAGTTATGAAAATTTCATGTGAAGTTTGGCATTTGAATCAATAAAAATTAATGTCAAGGCCACTAAATAAAAGTTCACATGCATTTATAGGACCTCCTGTAATACAAACACAATCTTAAGCTCTGAAGCAGTTTTGGTGATTCAAGTCATTGAAAATTCAATTTGTCATTTGTGAAATTAAAGGTGACAGAATGTCAAGTTGTGGTCAGCAAATGGACTTCACATATGACTTTCTAAATGTCTCTATACAAACCTTGGCTCAATCGGTGACCATTTTGGTGATACAAGTCATTGTAATTTCACTGTCAAGTTTGACCCTCAAAGGTCACTGACAGTCAAGTTGAATATCACCAAAGGAAAGTTCATACATAACTTCCTAGATGTCAGTCACTCAAACCTAGGCTCCATCTGTGACCATTTCAGTGATAAAAGTCATTGAATTTTCACTGGGTCACATTTGACCTTTGAAGGTCAATATGAAGGTTGCCAAATGAAAGTTCATAAATGACTTCCTATATGTCTCCAATACAAACCCTGACTCCATCTCTGACCGTTTTGGCAATACAAGTCATTGTAATTGTATTATGTCAAGTTTGACCTTCAGGGGTCACCAACAGTCAAGTTGAATGTCACCAAATGAAAGTTCATATGTGACTTCCTATGTCAGTAACACAAACCTAGGCTCCATCTGTGACCTTTATAGTGACAGAAGTCATTGAATTTTCTCTTGGACATTTTTGACCTTCGAAGGTCAATATGAAGGTCACCAAATGAAAGTTCATACATGACTTACTATACGTCTCCAATACAAACCTACACTCAATCTGTAACGATTTTGCTGAAATTTCACTGTATAGTTTGGCCATTCAAGGTCATTGAAGGTCAAGTTCAAGGTCACCCAATGAAACTTCACACATGATTTCCTATATGGCCACAATACAAACCTAAGCTCTATCTGTGATAGTTTTGGTGATAGAAGTCATTGAAATTTCACTATGTGAAGTTTGACCTTCGAAGGTCACCGAAAGTCAAGTTCAAGGCCACCAAATGAAAGTTCATGTATGACTTCCAATACATCTCCAATACAAACCGAAACTATCTGTAACCATTTGCTGATATGAGTCATTGAAATTTCACTGTGAAGTTTGGGCATTCAAGGTCACTGAAGGTCAAGTTCGATGTCACCCAATGAAAGTTCATACATGACTTCCTATATGCCTGCAATACAAACCTAAGCTCTATCTGTGATAGTTTTGGTGACAGAAGTCATTGAAATTTCACTATATGAAGTTTGACCTTCGAAGGTCGTCGAAGGTCAAGTTCAAGGCCACCAAATGAAAGTTCATACATGACTTCCTATAAGTGTTCAATGCACATATGTTCCCAATCTTCAATGTTTTCAAGCCTAGAAACCTTTGAAAATTGTAACATTTTACTTGACCTCAAGTTTGACCTTTCAGGGTCATCTGAGGTGAACTTTAACACAGCCAAAATATAGGTCATATATTACTTCCGATATGTCAGTAATACAAACTTAATCTCCATCTGCAACCATTTAGCTTCCATAGGCGATTTGGCCCATTCTCCATAGGAGCCAATGTTAAAAGTACAGCGCCCCCACCAGACCCACTTCTGTCGATTCAATCAAAATGGCACTTGCACTGTACATAAAGTGTATCAAGGTGAGTTGATTGCCAGATTTAGAAAAAAAGTTAGTTTTTGAGAAATAATTTTTTGAAATCTCAAGGCATATCTTTTAACATTGTTAATATATTCCCTGACCTCGAGTTTGACCTTTCAAAGTCATCTGCGGTCATATTTAATATTGCCAAAATATACGTCATATGTGACTTCCTATATGTCAATAATACAAACCTAATCTCTATCTGCAACCATTTGGCCTCCACAGGCCATCTTGCATATTAATAAAGTACAGCGCCCCCAACTGACCCACTTCCGTCGATTCAATCAAAATGGCGCTTGCACTGTACATTGACGATACCAAGGTAAGTTGATTGCCTGATTTAGAAAAAAATTTATCATGCAGTTTTTGACAAATTTTTTTAAATTTCTCAGTCCCATCTTTAACATTGGAGCCAAAATTTCAAGGGCCCATAAAACAGACAAAAATGATTCAATCAAAAATCCCAGAAAAACTTCTGGAGATATGGTCTAGTAGTATGTTATTGCAAATTTACACGAAAATTCATCTGGCCAAAAAAAAGAAAAAAAAATGTTCCGGACGACGGACGCCGGACGCCACACCGCGACAATAGCTTATCGGCCCATAGGGCCAGTAAGCTAAAAAAAAACAGCATTTCAAGACTGTACTGATTTATAAAAATCTGCTATAGTTATGTTTATATGTTGAAGAAATGTCTTATAACAACTCATGATTACTTAGGGATATTTTCAGATTTCCAGTCAAATTTTAACATTGATTCAATGCAGGGCCCTTTGGAATCACACCCTCTAAACTCTACTACTCCATTCATGAATCTGTTACCGATAGGGCCCTGCCATCAGTCAGTTGCTGGCTTGTGTCGGGTAAAAAAAAAAAAAAACGACACTTGTTGGCCACCAGTGGGCCGCTGGCCCCCGTCAAAAGATACTTGCCACCGGGCCTAATAACTTTTCTAGGGGGAAACCCTGCAAACTTATCAAAAAAAAAAAAAATTAACTCCTGAATACACATCAGTATGGTAAGCACTGCTTAAAATGACATTAACCGTCTCTAGGAAAAAAAAATAAAATTGACACAAAATTCAAGTTTTTCCCCCCCCCCTAGTGAGGCCCATATCCCATTGACAAACAGGAAGGGGGCAGGTTCATGACCTGTACTGCAGCCAGCCACTAGAGGGCGATCAAGGTATTTTGACCTCACTTCTGGGGAGCCATTAGGTCATCAATCTTTATTTACAGTCAATGGCCCACTAGGCAGGGAGAACTCCCATACTCAGAATTTCTCCCATTCTCAGAATTCCGGCAAAAAACTGGTTGATAACAGAGACAAATTTGTAACTGGCTCACAATTTGCTAATTTGTTACAAAAATGTGTCAGGGGGTTAAAATATGAAGTCTGTGATTCAACATTTGTTTTTAGCTTTTCTGATTTTCAAGAGCATCAGGTTTCAAAAATTAAATGGGACAAATCAATACGAAGTGTCACAAGCTTGATATGTCAAATAAACTTCATGAGGGTGGGAGTCAACGCACATAGATTTTGATGGAAAATAACATGAAGATTTCCCCCAAAAAAAAAAATCTTCATTTTATGGTGATTCAGGTTCAACAATTGAAGAATTAGAAAGTTAAACAACATCAGCCAGGTTGTAAGGTTTCATTATTAAATGCACGTTGAAAAAATCCGTCAAATTTCCACGTGCATTGTGATATAGCCGTCAAATCGACGTACATTGCCACAAAGATCAGAATTGAGGGCCGCAGACCAACTTTGTCCACACCCAGCTGCGACCCGTAGGCGAATGAAGATTACCGACCAAGTCATTCACTTTGCATACAATAACCAATAACGACAGCTAAAAAAAAATCAAATCACTTTCCATTCACATTGGACAATGTGCGTTGAAAAAAAAATCTGTCCGAGTTCAACGCATGTTAAAAAACTTCTGTCTCATTCTAACGTGCGTTGGTCATATTCCGTCCGATTCCGACGTGCGTTGCCATGCTGGCAAACAAGCCAACCCAAAACCATCACAATAATCGCTCGCACTTCAGATTCAGGGTTCACAGATCAAGGTATTAAGTATCCAAGGAAGGGCAACACACTTATTTGAGTAAATAACTAATTATCAGGGTTTATATTCAATGTACATTGAAAAAAAAATGCTCGTTACAAACCTTGACAGATCCCTCTGCAGAAGCTCAAACTCACCATTCGCATCTATTTACTGGAAATGTTTGACGTCAGGGGTTTCTGTGCGCATGGACGCAGATATTGATTAGTCATGATTTCCTGGAATTAGCACTGCTTGGAAATTAATGGTGTGAGCAACGTATGTTGAAACTTCACAGAAAAGGAGCAGGTATTTTTCGGAAGCACATACCTCTCGGCTCGCACGAGGATTAGTAAATAAAATGGCATTATAATGTTATTTCATGGGTATATTGTGCTGAGCAAAACTAACGAAGTCTTAGCTCCGTTCAGTACTCCAAATGTAGGTTGTGACTTACCTCTCCAATATTGACGGAATGGTCAACGTACGTTAACTCGAAACTTAAATTGCATTAGTAAAATATTTAGCAACGATAGGGAGATGGGGATCGGTAAGTGACTATTTCCAAACAATTTCTTATCAATGGATTCTATTTGTGCTTGATAGAGTAAGGAAAAAAAGGTGAAACCTGCGCTTGAACAAATCATGCTGAAATGGTCACATTTTCCCTTCATTAAAAGTAGACAGTTCCTGAAGTCAAAGGGATGAAAATCTGAAAACCAAGGGCTTGTTGGGTTTGTTTTGTTTCTAGAGTTTTTCAGAGTTATAATGAACACAGAAAAGCAAGAAGGATGGGTATTTAATGATTCAGGTACATTTTGTTTCAGTATATAACCTGGTACCATACAGATAACAGATCAGCAAATTGGAAGCCAACTCCATTACCGACCAGTTTTTTGCAGTTCTCACCCAAAATAAATCAAATGAACAAAATTGGCTAGTTTGTTTTTTGAGGTGCAAGGGAAGACCTACACAAAGCCATTTAAATTTTAACTCTATCTTACTTAGTTTTGGAGCCATGATACAAAATACACCAATTTTGTAACTCCGTTACAAAACAAGATTTACAATCACAGCCTGCCAGGGGTTATTGTGAGGGAAGAAAAAAAATGTACGTTTTGTGACTCGCATTACACCACCATCACCAGCCAAATTGAACGCAGAATCCTGAAAAATCCTGAACAGATGGGGAATTTCAGCTATCAAAATACACTTGACCAAGGTTTCAAAATATAAAATCAACACCATTGTCAAGAATGCACCTGAAAACATCATGCAAATGCCAGGTAGTGTTTGAAGCCCAAAATAAATGAAATTTTGTCATTTTGACTCGCGTTACACCACCATCACCAGCCAAATTGAACGCAGAATCCTGAAAAATCTTGAACAGATGGGGAATATCAGCTATCAAAATACACTTGGCCAAGGTTTCAAAATATAAAATCAACACCGTGGTCAAGAATGCACCTGAAAACATCATGCAAACGCCAGGTAGTGTTTGAAGCCCAAAATAAATTAAATTTTGTCATTTTAACTCTGAAGACATAACAAGTAGGATTCTGACTGAATTTGGCTGGAAATACTGAATTTAGTGTTTATTTCCTGAAAGTATATGATGTACCGCACCAAAAAATACAGATTTCCATAGAAATTTCTGAGAGAATTTTTGAGGGTCTTAGTCCCTATTTTAATGGAATTAACCTTACAGTTGTGCTCAAAAGTTTGTATACCCTAGCTGAATTTGTGAAATGTTGCCTTTACTCTGAAAATATGACTCATCATGCAAAAAACCTGCCTTTTATTTAAAGGGGACCTATTATGCTACATTTCCAAGTTTATATTTTGATCTTTGACTCCCCAAGAGTGCTCCTGATCGTTCAAAGTCCATAAAAGGGTCCTTATTTAGCTCATACTGCCATCCTCAAAAAACCCCATTTGTAGTCCATTGCAGTCTCTGCCTGAAACGCTTCGTTTGGGCTGGTCTTCCACTATGGCCCCCCCGCCCCATGTGCCTACTTTCTTCTGATTGGCCAGCTCTGTGGAGGGCGGAGCTGGGCGGGACTCGGCAGAATGCAGTTTTCCGGGTTCACCTCCCTAGTGTGAAACGTGAGACGCGTCTGCCATCTGAGCTAAGGCATTCTGCAATCAAACGCTATGTGTATAGATCTAATGAAAAGAACTTGTTCTAATAAACGCAGCAGTGAAAGTGGAGGACGCAGTGCGAAAGTCTGGCAGCTCAAGCTCGAATTTGCTATCTACCTGCGGCATGGCGAGTACACCGTTGTTTCCACTCTATAGCTAGGATTGAGGGAAAGCTAGAATCCACCCCATGCAGACACATTTGTAGAACGGGTCGACATACCCAAGTGTAGACCGGAGACCGTAGAAATCCGGTGGGCCTGAGTTGAGAGGGAAACATGGACAGTGAGGAGCAGCAAAAAGTGGACCAACAACTTATGAACTGCTTAGGTGTGTATTATCAGGACCTGCTGGTTCGTGTGCATAACTGTGGTGTGTCATTAGCGTGGAGTAACGAACAGCTTCTGCGCTGGTATATGACAGAGGGGCGAAAGCTCCAGGCTAAATGGCCTTTTTTGGAAATTGCCCGTGGTAATGGGTTACTTATTGCATCGAATGACCAGTGTTTGCTCATGAAAATGGGCGCTAAAAGTTTTCATTCAAAGTCGGACGCTTTGAAACATTTTTTTCGAGATAAGATGATTCAAAGTCAATGCATTGTCTTTGCATTGACTTTGAATAATTACATTCAAAGTCAATGCATTGTCTTTGCATTGATTCATATAAAACATGAAAGGATCCAAAAACTCACTATCGGACAAAAAAATTGTTTTTATGTCCAACATAACCTTGAAATTTAGGTCAAATCATAAACCCATCACATATATGATGAACCCATAAGAACACCCAACAGTGAAATTTGATATCACATCTGGAATAAGGCCAAACCGAAAAAGAATCGGTGGCCAAACCAAGAATCCCAGCACCAAAATTGAACTGGGGCTAGATCTTGGGCCCATTTTATACATTCATAAATAAAATCATGATTAAGGATCCATTGAAAACTGAAGGCACTATTGCAGTGAAACAAAAATCGATGCATTTTATGACTTTGACCAACTGAAACGACAATTGTGGAAGCACTAATGCACGCACGCACGAACGACAGACCACCACTAATGACCCTAAGCACAGCATAAGCCCTTGGGCCTGTCGGCCAAGCGGGCTAAAAATGAAATTTTAAGATGGCCCTGGTTTTAAGCGCTTAAAAATATAGGCTACGTGAAGTAGAGAACATTTTGAACACTCCCATTCAGCACGCAGCAGCCGCAGGGCAGCAACACCTCCCCCCTGCGATCGCATCGTGTATCGGCGATCTCCCACGGGGCGATTAGGGCGATACGAAAATGTCAATATTGCCCAACTCTATAGCCCAGATATTGGTGAAGTATCCGGCTTATCCCGGTCATGGATAAGTGAAGCAATCACATGCAGCCGTAAACAAACCCAAACACGTATCCCAAGCTCTGCAAAACCTACGTCTGGTCTAACTGCAGCCTTTTCAGCCCAACTGTGCAGACACATACAACACCTCTCCGGTTAGCTTCAACTGTAGTGGCTACAATCAGGCAATGTTATGATGAAACTGCCACATTGATGCTTACCAAAGTAACACAAGCATACCGATCAGAATTACTGCATATAAGTTAACCAGGAGCATTTTTAAGTAGCACAGCACGCGAACTAACATGCAGTAGCTGGTAACCGAGCGTTTATAACAACCACAGAGACAAACCCTTGCAATACAGGTCTTACAGACAGCAAGTTCCGTTACCGTGGACAGTTGTACCAAGCATCCAAATTACAACCAAGAATAAAAAGTTAGCTTCAAATGAGGTTTATGTTCACACACCTTCTGTAGAATTTCCCCTGATATTACTCTTGCATATTTAGGACACAAACATTAGCAACAGTAACTTGGCTACGTTAGCCGCAGTGCTACAGCCACAATCAACTGGCTATCACATTAGGTAGGCTTATGCCATAAAAGCAACTTTCAGCTTACGCATCTGTGAGTCACGGACAGTCGCTACCGATCCAGGCTTTATCTTCAGATATTTTACAAAGCCTGCTTTTGAGGCCAGTTGTTAGTGCTAACTATAGTTAGCGGTCCTGCTAGCCACTCGTAACACGTTAGCTTCACTTACATCATTTGCTGTTCTATCGTTACTTACAGCTTGTGGCTCCGATCGATGCAACTGCTTCAGGTTTGAGAAGCAGCTGAAATGCTTACCAGCATCGAATTATCCTTAATTGACAAAGCGGTCTTTGGTGAAATGCTGAGCACAAACAGCTAATGTTCCCTTTGCTGGCAGCAAACAGCCACGGCCAATCAAAAAAGCTATTTCTGGTGGCATCGTCTTTTGGAAGAGAAATAGGTGCTTTTCTTAGCGTCCAAAAATAAACGCAGACGAGCAGCTTAGGGAGAGATACTGACACAACTGCACCTCAAATGATATGCGGTTCTTCTTTTGTATTTCCAAAAGTGTAGACGTTGCTAAGGCATAGTATGATCCGCAATTGTTTGTGCCTGCTAGAATAGTTTCCGGTGTGGGCAGGTCCAGCGCCATGATTGGCTCTGGCTAGGTCTGTATTAATTGGACGGCACAACCTGACGTCAGGTTTTGCCCAGATCTCGTGAAGATCGTGGGACGAGCTGCTCAGAGAGGAAATCACGTTCACGAAATCACGTTTTGGATTACGGCAAAACCCCTGTATCTTATGTTTAGAAACTTTACAGAGGTTGAGTGTGGATATCCAACATTATAACATTACTTATATGTATTAAAAGAAGGATCAGCATAATAGGTCCCCTTTCAGGACAGTGATCATGTTAAGTCATTTATCATCACTTCGACATTTGGCTCCTTTTTAAATCATAAAGATAACTCAAATCACCCAAATGGCCCTGATTATAAGTTTACATACCCTTGAATATTTGACTGTGTTATATAGACACAAGGTGACAATTAGGTTCAAATGGCTATTAAGGGTTCCACACCTGTGGCTTTTTGAATTATGACTAGTGTCTGTGTAAAGTCATCGAGTTTATCAGCTCCCGAGTGGAGGCACTGATCTGGCTAGACACTGAGCCATGGGGAGCAGAAAAAAAACTGTCAAAAGACCTTCGTAACAAGGTAGTTTTTTTAAGATGGGAAAGGATATAAAAAGATGTCCAAAGACATGAAAATGCGCAGTACTGTTCAGTCCATGATTAAGAGGTGGAAAATTAGGGGATATGTTCATACCAAGCCAAGGTCAGGGTGGCCAGGAAAGATTTCGGCCCACACTGCCAGGAGCATTGTTTCGGACACAAAGAAAAATCCACAAGCTACCTCAAGAGAAATACAAGATGCTCTGGAAAAAGATGGTGTGGTCGTTTCAAGGAGCATGATAAGGAGGTGCTTAAACAACGAGCTGCATGGTCGAGTTGCTAGAAGGAAGCGATATTTATGCCAATCCCACAAAAAAGCCAGTCTAAAATATGCAAGACAACACCTTGACAGACCTCACAACCTGTGGAATACTGTCATTTGGAGTGATGAGACCAAAATAGAACTTAATGGTTGCAACCATAAGCGCCATGTTTGGAGAGCAGTCAACAAAGCCCATGGTGAAAAATATACCATTCCCAATGTAAAGCATGGTGGTGGCTCTCTGATGTTTTGGGCGTGTGTGATTTCTGAAGGCAAAGGGAATCTCGTGAAAATTGATGGCAAGATGAGTGCAGCATGCCATGAGAAAATACTGGCAGACTATCTGTATTCTTCAGCAAGAAAAGCTGTGCATGGGACGCACTTGGACTTCCCAGCATGACAAAGCCAAGTTGAACCTCTGGTTACAGAAGAGAAAGGTGAAGGTTCTGGAGTGGCCACCACAGTCTCCTGACCTCAATATCATCGAGCCGCTTTGGGGTGATCTCAAACGTGCAGTTCATGCAAGATGACCATAGAATTTGCAGGAGCTGGAGGGATTTTGCTCGGAAGAATGGGAAGCTATACCACCGGAGAGTGTTAGGGGCCTCATTGACAGCTATCACAAAAGACTGCACACAGTTATTGATGCTAAAAAGGGAAATACATTGTATTAAGAACCATGGGTTTGCACACTTTTGAACAGGGTTCATTTCATTTTTTTCCCTTATTGCCAGGTTTTATTTGATGAGCGTGCCATTCTGCATGACCTACAGTTGGATACAAATCCAGTAAGAAATAAAAGAAATGTGTTTTATCTGGCCATTCAGATTTTCTTCAAAAAATGTGACCTATTTTATCCATTCAGCTTGGGTATACAAACTTCTGAGCACAACTGTACAGTCCAGAGTTGAGTTAGTGATTATCACTCAGAATTGTTTCTCCAGTTCTCTTTTGAGTAAGCAAATTATTAAATAAGTGGATTGAGTTTGCATAATCATCAGTTTACAGTTAAAGAAATGGGATTGTTTCAACAGAGTAAGGATATAAAAACCTTTATAAGTATAGTGCATTGATTGCTCTCACCTGAAGTGGACAGCTGTTGAGTTTGATTGATTAAAGAGAAACCTGAATGAAACTATTCCATTATAATATAAACTGCAAGATACTGTATAACTAGAATGTGTTTTTACTTGTAAAAACAGACGCTTCCCTCCCCCCTTCCCTGCCTAACCCACCGGATGGACGGACACATACTGAAAGGCACCATTGCAGGACCTGAGTAGTAAGTATGCAAAGTTTCGTTGAGATCATGCAAACGGTTTTGGAGTTATGCTCCAGACAAAATTTGATCACATCCAGATGGACAGACAGACAGACAGACAGACACATGCCAAAAAGCACCACTTCAGGACCTGAGTAGTAAGTACACAAAGTTTCGTTAAGATCATGCAACCAGTTTTGGAGTTACGCTCTGGAAACAAAGTGGGAACGCCAACGCAAACGCAGTGCGCACGGGAACCGGGGGGGGGGTAGAAGAGACATAATTGATGCACATTACCAAAGCAAAGTAACAATGATCTTATAACCTATAGTCATGCATAGATGTGGTCATTTCATCATTCCACTGGACAATATTTTGAGGTAAGCATTCCTTCGTACCATTGTTGAGATTCAGAGAATTTTGAAATGAACGTAGCTGAATTTTTTTCCACATCTTCTTCATGTAACATACGTCATGTTCATAACTGGGCTTGATGCAAAAGACACAGACACGACTGGATGGCTTTTCTTCCCACACAGCATGGTAAATAAAAATACCAGAATTTTTCTAGAATGAGTTGGAAATTAATTTTCTGCTGTTATTTGCCCCAATATCAGAGCTGCTCCACAAATTCTAAAATTTTTTTCTGGCATGTCCATATGATCAAATCATGCCTTGAATTTAGGCATTTTTGGGGCTTTTTTTATCATAAGCATTTTCAGATGCAACTTACTCATAAACTGGAGACAGGAGATTGGATTGGGTTTAAGGGGCCAGTGTGCTGTAGCTGATGAGGATGAGGATGCAATATAAACAGGGCCTAAAACTGGGCACGGGATTGCGGGTATCATGGATACTTTGATCAATTCACGCAAATCTGGAATTTTACTGCAGGACATTCCTGCAGCACCGATTTGGAGCAGCAAGTGCGGAACGGAGCTGGATGCTGCTGCCTGCCTGGACTTCTGTGACCGACGGACTGATTTCTGCTAGGATCTGTGGATAACCATGGTTTGAATTACAGGGGGGTCTGACCCCCCGAATTAAGACTTGAACCCCCCAAAAGACGTAAAAACAACAGGTTGGGGCTTCAAAACATTTATCGTTATTCTGCCTGTCATCATAAATATTACAATGTATTTCTGCCTGTAAGAATCTTGTAATACAATTTCAGACACCCCTAAGGTGGGCCATACCATTTCTTAACCTTGATGATTGTTGAACGTCCCATCCGCCTGTGTCACTCTCACTCCCCATCACTGGCTCACCTGTGGTAAAGGTTAATGCAAGTCGCTATCTAGCTAGTTTAATATACTTTTAGTTTCTGAAACAAATCGTGTCAAGTGACTGCAGATGAACGCTAATGTGTATGTTTAGCTTAGCATTTCAATGTAAAATGTCATATCCAGTTGCAGTCCATTGGTGATAACATCACCTTTCAATGTTTAATTGCCTAATCTTCTTGCAGTTTACTTTGTCTGATTAGCAACAGCTGCAAAGACGAATCGGTAGAATGATCGTCAAATTTATTTTTTGGTAACTTTGTGATGCAATTTGAAACAATGCTTTCTTCTGCCCATAAAAGGCGTTGCAAAATGTCAATATGCCTTAATAAATTCTGAAGTCATGTAACGTTAGCTCACGAAATGGCTCAGATTTGCTAAATATTCAATATTCTGTTCAATAATCTGAATACAGTCACAGCTAAAGGGCGCTGTGGGGCACGAAGCACAGCGGAGTGACTGTGTAATAATCCGAATAAATGAAAAAATTCAAGAGAGATGAAAGTTGGTTAAAGTATTGGATTTTTTGCAGTAATTGCCATCCTTGTAGTGTCACATCAATTACATCAACATAGCCAATCGGCAATTGCTTTGTCATTTGCATTTCTTAATTATAACTGTCCATGCAGTGGTCTTAGTTGTTCAGTCAATGAATTGTTTGATTGTTAATCAGGTGAATTTAATGCGGCAAAGGGTGATGTTACCGAAGGCCTTCTCACTGAAGGCACACCACATATCTAATGCTAGCCAACACTGGTGCTCAGTCATGATGAGCAGTGAGACAATGGGGGATTAGTTGTACAGATAACTTTATGTTTTGACATCAATGTAAATCAGTGTTTCTCAAATTCGGTCTGGGTGTCTCACTGTGTATGCTGGTCTTCGTTCCAACCACTATTGCAATCTAAGGATTTTAAATATAGATGCAAGCGGCAATTCCGGGGTTCAAGCCAAGAAAGACCATTAGTAGTTTAAAGCTTCAACAGCTTAATTAACAAGTGTTGCCACTAAACGTGGCCATGTCCCCCGCCAGGTGACGGAAATCGACTGGGGTCGGCGTATCACACAAATACACATTGAAGCCAAAGATGAATAAAATTGGTAAAACCGTTCTTGAGATATCATGCTGACAAGGTATTTGTAAGTGGTAAAATGGTTGTAATGACGTTGTGAATAATGTCAAGGTCACATAAATCAAGTGGGCTGTGAGCACTCCCCTAATACACCTTGACACCAAAGATGAATGGAATTGGTCAAACCGTTCTTGAGATATCGCGTTCACAACAAACGGGACAGGACAGACGGACGGAGCTGAACACTTTGTCCCCCGCCCCTAATACACCTTGACACCAAAGACGAATGGAATCGGTCAAACCGTTCTTGAGATATCATGTTCACAACAAACGGGACGGGACGGGAGGACGGACGGCCGGGCGGACGGATGGAGCTGAATACTATGTCCCCCGCCCCTAACACACCTTGACACCAAAGATGAATGGAATCGGTCGAGCCGTTCTTGAGATATCATGTTGACAAGGTATTTGTAAGTGGTCAAATGGTCGTAATGACCTTGAGAATAATGGCAAGGTCACGTAAATCGAGTGGGCTGTGAGTACTCCCCTAATACACCTTGACACCAAAGATGAATGGAATCGGTCAAACTGTTCTTGAGATATCGCGTTCACAATAAACAGGACATGTTTGACGCACGGACGGACTCACGGACGGAGCTGAATACTATGTCCCCCGCCCCGAATACATCTTGACACCAAAGACGAATGGAATCGGTCAAACCATTCTTGAGATATCACGTTCACAACAAATGGGACATGACGGACGGACGGATGGAGCTGAATACTATGTCCCCCGCCCCGAATACACCTTGACACCCAAGACGAATGGAATCGGTCAAACCGTTCATGAGATATCACGTTCACAACAAACAGGACGGGACGGACGGACAAACAGCCGGGTGGATGGATGGAGCTGAATATTATGTCCCCCGCCCCCAATACACCTTGACACCAAAGATGAATGGAATCGGTCGAACCGTTCTTGAGATATCATGATGACAAGGAATTTCTAAGTGGTCAAATGATCATAATGACCTTGAGAATAATGCCAAGGTCACGGAAATCCACTGGGGTCGGCGTATCACACCAATATACCTTAACACCAAAGATGAATGGAATCGGTCAAGCCGTTCTTGAGATATCGCGTTCAGAACAAACGGGGCATGACGGACGGCCGGACGGAGCTGAATACTATGTCTCCCCGCTCCGCCGCTACGTGTGGCGGCGGGGACAAAACCACTTTAAGAGTATGTTGCAGGTATTTATGTGGACCCATTTTGCCAGTGTAATGATTGGACAAACAACGTATGATGTATAGTCTGATTTGTGTTATGTTAGGCTATTTTGTGCATTTATGGCGCCCCCTGCCGGTCGATTTGATTGAAACTTTCAAGCTATGTTTCAGGTTCTTACGTGGACATATCCTGTGAGTTTTGTAATGATTGGAAAGACTATTTATGATTTACAGTCTGATTTGTGTTATACCATGTTGCTTTGTTTTGCATTTATAGCGCCCCCTATCAGACAATTCGAATGAAATTTTCAGGCTATGTTTCAAGTACTTATATGAATATATCCTGTGAGTTTTATGGCTATAGGACAAACAATTTCTGATTTATAGTCTGATTTGTGTCATGCCATGCCCATTTTTTGCATTTATAGCGCCCCCTATGGGCCGATTTGCATGAAACTGTCAAGGTATGTTCCTGGTGCTTATTTGGACATATTCTACAAGTTCTGTGATGATTGGCCCAATGGTTGTTGAATTTTGTCCATTTCTGTGCTAAGCCACGCCCCTGCTGAAGTTCATTCTTGGTTAAGCCACGCCCCTGCTATCTTGGTTAAATCTTGAAAAATGAGATTTCACCAAGGTTTATGCACTCTTTGATAAGCTTGGTCCACTCATGATCCACAGCAAATTTCGAAGGAATCGGACCTACGGCCTAGGAGGTGTCAAAAATGTGTTTTTCAAAAAATTCAAAATACCGGAAAATCAAATATCGCGATCCTTAGAGGTCCTGATGGGAAAGTTGTTGAGTTTAGACCAAGGAATGTCTGCACCAAGTTTCGTGTAAATCGGACTTACAGCGTAGGAGTTATGACCTTTAATGTGAAAAACTGTTTTTCTTGAATTATAGCGCCACCATCAGGCCGACTGAGTTAAAAATGCCTTGGTCAGCATTTACACACAACTTCCAATCAATGTGCAAAATTTCAGGTCTCTATCATTTACCATCTCAAGGGAATTTGCGAAAACATTTCCAAAGAAGAAAAGAAATATTATTTTTTTTTTATTATTATTATTAATAATAAAAATAAACCAGCACAAAAACAATAGGGTTTCAGCCCTACGGGCTTGAACCCTAATAATAAACCATCACAAAAACAACAGGGTTTCAGCCCTACGGGCTTGAACCCCTCACAAGCTGTTGATTTGTCTTAAAGGAGGACCATCATCAGGAAATTTCTGCCCTCCTGTTGTTTCAATTTGTTAATCTCGTGCATGTTAAACTGCATTCATATAGCTCAGCTGGCTTATTGACGACAAAAAAAAATCGAATTTAATTGAGCCCATTGGGCAGCGCCATTATTTTCTGTAGCACCTGTCTCATCTGATTCTCGGGCGCCAGATTGTGACGTCACCACGGCGGTCTGGCACTTCCAGGCATCATGGCCGATGCACTCGATTTAATGAGATTTCCTCGTCAGTGAAAAGATCCGAAATCGCTTTGAAAATGCTGCATTGTCAGGCATACGGTTGTGTCAACGACACTAGACAGAAGATGGCCCGCGTGACAATGCACACGTTCCCAAAGGACAGGGATTTAATTTGCCGTTGGGTTATAAACTCGCACAATGGCACAATGCATATCACTGATCAGGGATGCTTTGTTTACACTCTCAGCCGCCACGTTCACGTCACGATCCTGTGCTTTTGCGGGCTGAAACTCTGTCTCGCGTGGCTTGAGTTCTAAACAATGGCGGCCTCCGTTTTGGATTTTATTGTGGAAATTACGGGCAATTATCTCCAATTACGTGGAAAGGACTAATTATCTTGTGGAAATGCTTGAAGAGGGTGCTGTTGGACTTCATTGCAGTTAATACAAGTTGAAACAGGTAAGCGTGAAAATCCTCCTTTAACAGCCAGTTTTTCGAAGAATCAGGCAGTTTACCATTTGGGGGTGATATACGATGGTCTCAGATTTGCCTAAAATTTTTGTTGGTGAAAGATGGTTGATTCAACAACAAAACTGCAAATTTTTAGATGCTAAACCCTTCGGCTTCTTTTTTATGGGTACCAGAAGGGCCAAAGATTGCGAGGTGAGAAATGAGCGCTAGGAAAAAAAAAAAATTCAGTTTTCAAATGCAATTATATCATTGCGCCAACAACGGCCCACACTCATTTTCACATATGTCAATCTACTGTGTGTAGGGCTTGCAATAATCTGAAAATGTTGTGGGATGTCAAGAGCATCCCATAAAGGGGTGCTGCGAGATGCTACTTTTGGCTATTTTAGCAGTAATATCAGGGGCATTTCCAGACTGTGCCCTCAACAGCCCAAGACTGTTTATTCATAATATGATACCATGGGGAGTTCTTTACATAATCAACACAAATTGAACATGGGATGTTGAGGGCATGAGTATAGGTGGCGTTTCAGTCAGGGGAAAAGTGAAATATGGCATTTTGGGAGGTCAAAGTTCTCCATGGGCCCTCATCAGATTTTGATGAAACCTTTTCTGTTCGGTAGCCCTATATGTCTACCAACTGTGATGTGAAGATTACTCTGGGTTTCTGCTGCATTAACCCTTTACAGTCCATCTGAGTAAGAAAGGTTTACAAAATCATACACTGAATTGCAGGGTTTTATTACCTAAGTACTAAATGCAGTATACGACAGACATGCATGCAAGTGCACATGTGATACTAGCAGCCAGCAATAAATGATTTTGAACTTTAAATGGGGTGTATAATGTGAAAAATAAGCTACATCCAAAGGGCATTCAGCATTGTTTGAGTGGGCAACAAAGGGATAATTGTGCTGTGTTTTGTTATCTATTATGATGTAGCAAGATATGTAGTCATTCTTATAGGCACAAATTACGTAATCAAAAGATGGACAGTCGGCAAGCACAGGAAGACATTATTTCCAGGGGTACAGTTTTATTTTACAGTAGCACCACTCATACAAAGCAACATTATAAATAAGCTGTGTATCACTTTTCTGAGGTAAGTGTCCCTTCAACAGCTCATTTTCAAGACTCTAACATTCAGTGCATTATATCAGTTGAACTACATAAAGGTCACAACATGTGCTGATTTTCACTGTGCTTTCTCTAAAGGTTTTCACTTGTTTCTCAGGTACTGGTGGTAAAATAACCCACCAACATGGACTGGTAGTCAATTCCGCATGTGGTATTACCCGAGTTTTCCTGAATAGAAAAGTGACGGTTGAGATAACTGGAGATATTTGTGTAACTTGCATCACAATGAACTATACAATGGCTGACATGCCAAAGGACCGCTGCAGCCACCTACCTCAGGTTTCTGTGGGGTGACATTTATCAGTAATGTGAATAACTGAAGAGGAGTATCAAACATCAAAGACAATTTTGTGGAAGACAAATTACATTTTCCAAAGTGCAGTTACCGTGAATTAGTAGTTGCAGTCTCTTCTGTTTTTGCAAAAGGTGCTTTAGAACGGATAGTGGGACAGGGGTAATGCAGCAGAAACCCAGAATAATCTTCTCATCACAGTTAGTAGACGTATAGGGCTACCCAACAGAAAAGGTTCCATCAAAATCGGATGAGGACGCATGGAGAACTTTCCCATCCCAAAATACCCAATTTCACTTTTTCCCTGACTGAAGCGCCACCTATACTCTTGCGCCCTCAACATCCTACGCTTAATTTGTGTTGACTATGTACAGGACGTCCCATGGCATCATATCATGAATAAACCATCTTGGGCTGTTGAGGGCACAGTTTGGAAATGCCCCCGATTTACTGCTCAAATAGCCAAATAGCCAACCCTGTAGGACGTGCCCTTGACAGCCCACAAAAATTCAGACTATTGCGAGCCCTACACACAGTAGATTGACATATGTGAAAATGAATGTGGGCCGTTGTCGGCGCAATGCTATAATTGCATTTGAAAACTGAATTTTTTTCAGTTCTCATCTCAGAATCCTTGGCCCTTCTGGTACCCCAAAAAAAGAAACAGAAGGGTACTGGCACCTAAAAATTAGCAGTTTTTCAATTGAACCAACCATTTTTCACCAACAAAAATTATAGGCAAATCTGAGACCATCACATATCACCCTCTACCTTATTCTTAAACTGGCTCTTAATTAGGTGCATTGATGTTTAGAGCAGTTATTTATCCTCTTAAGCCACATTTGACAAATCTATGCATGCCATGAAGAATGCAAATTTCAAATCCACATTGAGATATATTACAAACTAGTATAAATAAATGCAGAGGGGAACAATTTAACAAAACATTTACAAAATCCAAAACCAGTGAAGTTGGCACGTTGTGTAAATCGTAAATAAAAACAGAATACAATGATTTGCAAATCCTTTTCAACCTATATTCAATTGAATACACTGCAAAGACAAGTTACTTAATGTTCAAACAGGTAAACTTTGTAATTTTTTGCAAATATTAGCTCATTTGGAATTTGATGCCTGCAACATGTTTCAAAAAAGCTGGCACAAGTGGCAAAAAAGACTGAGAGAGTTGAGGAATGCTCATCAAACACTTATTTGGAACATCCCACAGGTGAACGGGCTAATTGGGAACAGGTGGGTGCCATGATTGGGTATAAAAGCAGCTTCCTGAAATGCTCAGTCATTCACAAACAAGGATGGGGCGAGGGTCACCACTTAGTGAACAAATCGTGAGCTGATTGTCGAACAGTTTAAAAACAACATTCCTCAACGAGCTATTGCAAGAAATTTAGGGATTTCATCATCTACGGTCCGTAATATCGTCAAAAGGTTCAGAGAATCTGGAGAAATCACTGCACGTGGCGACAAGGCCGAAAACCAACATTGAATGCCCGTGACCTTCGATCCCTCAGGCGGTACTGCATCAAAACCGACATCAGTGTGTAAAGGACATCACCACATGGGCTCAGGAACACTTCAGAAAACCACTGTCAGTAACTACAGTTCGTCGCTACATCTGCAAGTGCAAGTTAAAACTCTACAATGCAAAGCGAAAGCCATTTATCAACAGCACCCAGAAACGCCGCCGCTTCGCTGGGCCCAAGCTCATCTAAGATGGACTGATGCAAAGTGGAAAAGTGTTCTGTGGTCTGACGAGTCCACATTTCAAATTGTTTTTGGAAACTGTGGGCGTGTCCTCCCTCGGACCAAAGAGGAAAAAGAACCATCCGGACTGTTATAGGCGCAAAAGTTCAAAAGCCAGCATCTGTGATGGTATGGGGGTGTATTAGTGCCAAAGGCATGGGCAACTTACACATATGTGAAGGCACCATTAATGCTGAAAGGTACATGCAGGTTTTGGAGCAACATATGTTGCCATCCAAGCAACGTCTTTTTCATGGACGCCCCTGCTTATTTCAGCAAGACAATGCCAAGCCACATTCTGCACGTGTTACAACAGCATGGCTCCGTAGTAAAAGAGTGCGGGTACTAGACTGGCCTGCCTGTAGTCCAGACCTGTCTCCCATTGAAAATGTGTGGCGATTATGAAGCGAAAATACGACAACGGAGACCCCGGACTGTTGAACAACTTAAGCTGTACATCAAGCAAGAATGGGAAAGAGTTCCACCTGAAAAGCTTCAAAATTGGTCTCCTCAGTTCCCAAACGTTTACTGAGTGTCGTTAAAAGGAAAGGTGATGTAACACAGTGGTAAAAAAGGCCCCTGTGCCAACTTTTTTTTTGCAATGTGTTGCTGCCTTTAAATTCTAAGTTAATGATTATTTGCAAAAAAAAAAATAAAGTTTCTCAGTTTGAACATTAAACATCTTGTCTTTGCAGTGTATTCAATTGAATATAAGTTGAAAAGGATTTGCAAATCATTGTATTCTGTTTTTATCTACGATTTACATAACGTGCCAACTTCACTGGTTTTGGGTTTTGTAATCAATGTAAACCATCCGTAGCTTTCTCATTGGTGAAACTGTTGACACATGGTTGCAAAAACTAACAATTTATTTGGCAAACAACAGAGTCACATGACTCACACCTGTATTGCGTCATGTTCATTTTATTAAGTTCAGGCAAATTATTTTGGAAGAATTCAAAACACCTGTGATCAGCAACCTAATTTGGAGCTGACTGATTTTTTCAGAGTCTAAATGGATCTGTTGGGCAATTTCACCATTACGAACGTTACATTCAGAGGGAATTTTTAGCCATTCCAACTACCCCCACAGCTTAAGTTTTACTCCCAACCTTATGGGTATTACTAGTTTAGGTCTGAGGCTGGGGGGGAAGCCATCCACTGTCTGTGTCTCACATGAACCAGAATTATGAATGTGACCGATGTTACATGAAAAAGACATAGAAAAAATTCAGCCATATCTATTTCAAAATTCTCTGTGTCTCAATATTGGTACACATGAATGTTTATCCCAGAACTGTACAACTAGGCCACCAAGTGCACAAATTATAATACAGCTCCAAATGAGAGTCTCTTAGCAGGCAGTTATAGAAGTGCGCAAAGTCCTGTGTGACAGACGTTATGTGACGGATGTTACATTTTGTACACTGAAGTAAAACAAAACTTTCTGCTGAAAAAAAGTCAATTCTGTCCAGTGGAGTGATGAAATAACCACATGACTGTAGTAGGTTATAAGATCATTGTGACTTTGTATTGATAGCGTGCATCAATTACACAGGAGCTTGCAGTTAAGATTATGAAATAGTTTTATTCAGGTTTCTTTTCAATCAATCAAACTCAATAGCTGTCCACTTCAGATGTGGAGCAATCAATGCACTATACCTATGGAGGTGATTATATCCTTACTCAATTGAAACAATCCTGTTTCATTAACTGTAAACTGAAGACTGCAGACTCAATCCACTTGCTTAATACATTGCTTACTCAAAACGAGAAATGGAGAAACGATTCTGAGTGATAATCACTTACTCAACTCTGGACTGTAAGATTAGAAGTCACAAAACTAGCATTAATACTTGAAGAGAATGATAAACCACCCAGGTTAAATTCTGTATTCTGACTTTGACTAACTGAGGTCACGGGACGAATATAAACAGGACAGATCGTCAAACTAAAACAAAGAAAAAGTCAATGTAGTGATCAAGATTTTGTCTTTTTTTATCATAATAGTAGAAATTACACAAATATGCTTATTGCAAAATACATGGAGGATCTCCAATGAGTGAGCCCGAGATATCAAATTCATGCAACGAGTAGTAATTTTCATTTAAATGAAAATTACTACTTGAGTTTCATAAATTTGATAGCTCGTTCTCATGAATTTGAGATTACAATTATCCCATATATGTCCATATCGTATTATTTGAAAAATGGAAAAATAGCGTTTGGCTTCTAGTTTACAGTTTACTCAAGTCAATGGGATGAATAGTTTGCTAGCTTGCATTCTAATGCTTTTCGCCATTAAATTCAAGTGTTTACGATAACAGTTACATGTGTAACTCATTACTGGCCAAAAGGGTTAGCATGCTAGCTAACAAATTATTCATCCCATTGAATTCAACAGACCGTCAACTAGATGCAAACACCAGCGATGGTGAATGTTTCCAGAAGAATTGGCCTTGTGAAAATATTAGTTGACGTTTGCCAATGAACGGAATCTGAACAATTGTGACACGAGAAAGCCATATTACACGTGTGATACCAAACCTGTATCTAATGGGTTGTATCGCACCAATTTTTAATAATTTATTGGATAAATGTCATTATGCTGCTCGGTCACCTCTGGGGCCCTGTAAGTAGTTTTTTTAAATACGCAGTTTTCTTTACTTAAGCACCATACCCGCATGGCCTTCCCAATCTGTGCACGTGTCTCTTTTTCACAAAAAACCTGTATTTACGCCTACTTAGTGATTTATAAAATCCTTGTCCTTGTCCATTCCTATTGTTTTAATCACAGAATAACTGGAAATAGACCTTAAGTTAAGATGATGCCGCTTCATGAAAATTGAAATTGAGCACTTCAAAAAAGCCTGCCTTCATAGCCTTGGAAATCAAAGGAGAAGTACAGTTGCATCATGGGTAAATTTTGCCCTGCTGCAGCTGCCACCTTTGAATAATTAGTGGAACTATCATTTATTCTAGAAAGCTGAAAGAGTATAATAAAACCCAGTTAATGCTGCAAATATTGGGACAGTCTGACAATCTTTGACAATCAAATGACAATCTGAGTAAAATTTCATCCTTTAGAAATGAGCACAATTGCACATGAGCCCCAATTCAAAAACATCCATGGCAAAAATTCCCCCTTTTCCTTCTATTATCTAGATAAGATGAGCATTCCTCCACTCAGGGGGCGTGACGGATGTTACAGGACCCCTTTTCCTGTGGCGGACGTTACATGTAATGGACGTTATGGATTTCGATCCCCTGCAAAACCTTATGTGCCAAACTTTCAGGCAGACTTTGTCCATTATTGAATTTGCCTTGGCTACTGCTAAGAGAACTGATTCCATCTCAGTTTCTTCCCATAAAAATAATTCAGAATTTCTGTGACGGACGTTACATTGACTGGGATGATAAGTCACCCCTACCTTCTGGCCAGCAAACGTCCACATGAGGGTTCAAGCTCCCCTGTACTTTAAATTGATGCTCTTGGCATAACAAATTGAAAGATATGAATTGTAATACTCATTTAGTTTCTGGTAATTTCAAAGGTCCCAATTACCTGATTCTGGGCCAATTGCAGGGTAAAATTCGCACCATCTGTATGGACGCAAAACTCTTGCTGAAAAATACTGGTTCAGCAATAAATATATATTTCTTAAAGTTAGGGGTTTTGTGGATAGATTGAGGCCCTTTGCTGGATGTAGAACAGATTTAATTTTTGCTCATCATGTCCCTCTTTTAATTTAATTGCCCTGTTAATAAATGTTTTTACCTGAAAATCCTCACACCATAGAAAAAAAGCATGATATGTTCAAGGGTTTTTATTCTTCATGGAACAATGGATAGGTCCATCAAAATGTGGCTTAAGATGGTAAATAACTGCTCTGAGCATGGAATGCAGCTAATCAAGACAAATTAACAGCTTTTTAAAATTGGCTCATTCCATATGAAATCACCCAAGCTCCCAGCTTGATGGTCTCAGAAATGCTTCATTTGGTTATATTTTGTTGCCTGTGATGAGCAAATTAAATCGCAGGTGGTTTCAAGTTGATATCTCGTTCTGTTCTCATTTTATGGGACCCCGAAAAAGGGGGCATGGCCCACATTAACCCTCTGGTCACAGTTTGTGACCATTTTCAAAGGGTTATAACCGATGAACTAATAGTATACAAATTTCATTCTTTCAGGATATGTTTATTCTGTTTAATAGTCTGCAACAAACCTTTTAATATAGTGGTTAACCCTTTGAGTGCTTTGCAATTAACCCCTAAACATTGAAATTTGGTGCCAAATATGTCGATTTCAAATGAAATATTAAGTATCCTTCGAATATCCCCTTTGCCATTTACGTTGTTGATAGTATACCTAATGGAGTTTCAAATGAAGGTAAAAACATCTTTCTATCTTCATCCAATTTGGAGAAACATTAACCCCTTTTCAGCTAATTACCAAAACGGTGCACTTTTTGACCCTCATTTTGACCATGTGGGCCCGTTTTGATTTTCAAAAAGTTGGCCTCAAATGAAAGCTTTTACAAAGTACTACAAAATGCAATGAAATCAAACTTGGAACAAATACTGCTACTTGGAAAAATAAGACCCCTTTTTAGTGCTATTTCAACATCGGCACAACTACTCTCAGTGTACAGCTAAATGTACATAAATGGACAGGGAAATGTAGAGAAGAAAGGCAGATATGGCAAACATGATACAAATGTTAGAGCATATTATTTTGCTAAATCCAATTTTTCAAACCACACTGAGATTTGGTCCAACTCTTTCTTGGCGATTATATAATTCCTGCCCTTGCCACTCGTGCTAGAAGCATCAACCAACATGATATGCTTCAGTGGTACCCAACAGAGATCCTGCCTTCGTGGCCAAAAGAATTGTGGTGCAGGGCCATTTGGATGCATAAAAGATACTTTAACATCCTCATTTTCAAGGGATTGCTCTAAGATATTGGCCAACCACCACTGGCCATCATATAAGCAGGCAACAAATCGACCAGGGGTACAATATTTAAGCTCCACAGGATCGTCCTTTTCGTAAATAAAGGGCATGAAGGGGCAGGTACGGTTGGAAGGGTTTCACCCAAATTAGTAACAATTCTGCCTAGTCTATCAAATTATCTTGAAATTTCTGGGAAAACAAATACAAGAAAATGACACAGGCTGCAAATGATCAAAGAGCATGCAACTGAAAGTAGAAATAAATGAGTGGAGTTCAGTATTTCCTGTACATTACTGTACATTTACATACACTTAGAGTAGTTGTGCTGATGTGCAAATAGCCCTTAAAGGGCGTCTTATTTTTCCAAGTAGGAGTATTTGTTCCAAGTTTGATTGTGTTGCATTTTGAAGTTCTTTGAATAAGCTTTCATTTGAGGCCAACTTTTGAAAAATCAAAACAGGCCCACATGGTCAAAATGAGGGTCAAAAGTGCACCGTTTCGGTAATTAGCTGAAAAGGGGTTAATGTTTCTCCAAATTGGATGAAGATAGAAAGATGTTTTTACCTTCATTTGAAACTCCATCAGGTATACTATCAACAACGTAAATGGCAAAGGGGACATTCTAAGGATACTTGCATAATATTTCATTTGAAATCGACATGTTTGGCACCAAATTTCAATGTTTAGGGGTTAATTACAAAGCACACAAAGGGTTAAACACTATTGTTAAAGCTTTGTGGCAGACTATCAGACAGAATAAACATATCCTGAATGAATGAAATTTGTATCCTTATTAGATCATCGGTTATAGCCCTTTGAAAATGGTCACAAACTGTGACCAGAGGGTTCACGTGGGCCACGCCCCCTTTTTCGGGGGCCCACAAAATGAGAACGGAACGAGATATCAACTTGAAACCACCTGCGATTTAATTTGCTCATCACATGCAACAAATTATCACCAAATGAAGCAATTCTGAAACCATCAAGCTGGGAGCACCCCCCATTTTGGGTGATTTCATATGGAATGACCCAATTCTAAAATTGCAAGTGTGGTTGAAACGAAAACCAGCATACACAGTGGGGTGCTAGAACGAGTTTGACAACCACTAATATTTCAAGGGCCATTTCACAGTAATCGCGACATGGGTTTTGAAAAAAAAAGTGTTCTTTCTGCTGTGTGACAACTATGGAAACATTTTCTTGAATACCTTAACCTCCTGAAAATGTAAATTTATTACAGCTCTCACAAAATGTTTTCATATGTTAATTAAGTAATTAAAGCAGCACTATGTAGTTTTTTCACTCTCAAATATATATTTCCAAGGTCATTCTGGCGATACATCAACTCACAATAGGTTGAATGACACCTTTGTCATGGCTCGATCGCGCCTGCATCGCCTTCACTGGCTCTATGCAACTTCAGGTTTCGGGTACGAACCCAGGCCACCCAGGCCCATAAAGAACTACAAACTACCAACTGCTTTACGGCATCCGTCACACAATCCCCCTCCCCCACGTCTCTCAAGACCAGCGAGTGAATGTAGAATGAAGCAGAGTTGGAAGGGTTGTAATGGCTGAAGCGGCGAGGAAACCAAAGAAGGCAAAGGTGTTGTCAGAGGAGACATTTAAGAGAAAAAGAGAAAGCGATAAAATAAGATCCAGGACCAGGGTCAACATTGGACCGGCTTTCACTCACTGGCAAGAGCTGAAAGAGTAGAGGATGAGGGATGTCTGACCGATGGTGACCTGGCGTTGTTACTTTTGGACAAGTAAGTACAAATTGTTATCTTAATCCTTCATTCTAGATCTGGTTCTAGCACGTTTGAACTTGCTTCGTGTCAGGCTGTGTCATTGAAATCATCTAGTACCCCGTTTATGCTCAGTCAAATAATCGTCTCCAGCGATTTATCTAGCCAGCTGGTATGTGACATGCTAGCAAGATGTCATGCTATTGCTAGCTGGCAAACATTGCTAAACTAGTCGCCAGTTGTAACAAGCATGATAAACTGGTATGCGCCTGTGACTGAATGATACAAGTTCCCTAGAATCAATGTGATGACGTGTATTTACATGCGACATGATGATATAAAAAGATCTAGTGTTGTGCAGATTACTTGTGAGAGTGAGAATGAGAGCAGGAAAACGGTGGACCACTCGTTGGGCGTTATGCATGGCTATCAAGTGCCTTATTAAAGTTACCATCTAGCCGCCCCCAAGTTCGAGTCCATCTCCTTTATGTATATGGATCGGGTTGCCTACCCCGCATTCTTCTCCTCTCACCACTTGGACGATCAGACCGGCGGAGCAGGAGCGAGCCCTTCCCGGTCATTGAACCCGCACGCACCCCCCTCAGCCACAGACGGATTCGTCACAACGTGTACTTCAGTCCCTTATAGAGTACTAAAGGTAGAAGATTTGTCATGTTTTATTTCGGAAGGATAAGGTGATGATCTGAGTTGGCATGTACTCATGTCGTTTCAGGGATTTTCTGTCAAATCCCTGCTGCCCTCTTGTTTTATTGCACAAGCTAATCGGTTTTGTGCATGACAAATTTGTGGTCCGATTCTACAAAGGGACTGCCTATTCGAACAGCGACTCTGCATGTAAGGGACGTCCACTCACTTCTTAGCAGAGCAAAAATGAATTGATGCCGGTTAGGGCTAGGATTAGTAACAGCTGTGCATGTAAGCGACGCCAACTTCCATGTTAGGTTTCGTTCCTGACATTCAAAGTGCGTGCATAAAATGCTATAAAGAGCCATCCACACTGACAAAGATAACTATAATGATAACCATAACCATTTGAGCATAAACACTGATGAATGATATCGCTGTTTAAACATTGATGTTGTGCGTTCCAGCTGCGTCAGAGCCCTTTTTTCTCTGCGATGTCATCTGCCATGTTGAATGAACGCGAAGCCCTGTAAATTACGACTGATTTCGATTGGCGGTTAGTTTTTCCAACGTGCGTAAAATCGCTCTGAAAGTGACCACAACGATGTCATTTGCCATTAACATTGTTGTTATAGTTGTAGTGTGGACCTAGCCATCTACGCGAGAAACCGATTATTAAGTCACCCTTAACTGGTCTGAAGGCATGGTTGGTCGGATCGCACATTACATGTCCTGCTTCAGAACGTTCGCTGGTGTAGTTGGCTTGTCAACAAATGCACATGTAGACAGATTTTACGACAGTTTTAACAGACAATACCGTTTATCAAATGCAGGGGGACACCGCGAGCGAATCCGGCGAAAACTACATAGTGCTGCTTTAATATGAAATTTTGCCAAATTAGCGTTGCATACGGGACATTTGTTTTTTTGTTGTAGCTCTGTCAATTTTTGGTCTATTGGGTCACAATTGTGTCTATTTGGGTAGGTTATAGCCTATTACAAGACAAATGTTGTTACATAACCAAAATGTGATTTGTTATTGGCATGTCCTGAAAAAAATTGGACCAAAAAACGGATTTCACTCAACTTCACAAAAAGACAACAGAAAGTTTTCATTTCTTCAAAACTAACGAGAACACAGGTCTTCTACACGATTTGGTCTTCTTAGCGATGGAGAGAGATAAGAGTAAACTGAATTTAAGAAAAAAGTTAGCATGTCCAAAAAAAAAAAAAACAATTTTGTCCCGTACGTAACGAAAATGTTGCGTACGGGACAATACATTTTCATGAGGCAATATTAGAGTGAAACTGAACTGATATCCTCATATCTAAATTGTTTAACACAGGGAATACAACAGAGGTTGTAGAGGTTCATTCTTATTGGAAGTTTTGCAGAAACAAGACAATAGGCAAGCTTGACCAGACTAACAATGCTCACTTGCAGTGCTCAGCAAGCACTCATGTTTCACCTGCCAAGAATCATTCAGCTCAAACAACTTTACGTCATGTGCCATTTGCTTAGCTGCTGTGCTTTGGAGACATTGTTTCATTAATTACAGTGACTAATATTTAAGACACAATCAGCCCACGTTCAAGTGATCAGCAAGCAACTGTTGGCACAACTCATGCCTAGAATCGCTCAGTTCAGTGACGAACTAGGTGTTGCTTAGTTGCTTGGCTTTAAAGGCCAGTTGTTTGGTTGATTGACATTTTCTATCATTTATCGCATTGCACAAAAACATTCCAATCACGTTTTCATTCTTCTCATTTTCCCATACTTTCATTGTTCCCATCATTTAGTAATCAGTATTGTATATTATTATGATACTTTATTTTTATGTTTAACTCAGTTTGACATCATCATGGTTTAGATGAAATCTGTAGGTAAGTGGTAAGATCATTCTGTGGGTGCTTTTATTGATTATAAATCAATCAATAACTTTTGGTATTGATCACTCATTAAAATATATGTTCCATGATCACATGACATTTGTTAGTCATTTTTATATGAATTTCAGTTAGACTACCCGAAGAATAGAATGATGTAAGAAATGTAAATAAATGAAAGTTAACATTTTATACCAAAAAATGACACCATCAACCAACATCAAATTGACTGTTTTTGAAAGATTATGCCCGTTATTAACATATCCAAATTTGTGATGGTGTTCTGCTTTATTTTCTCTAAATCAATTTTTGAAAAAATATGGTATTTTTGTGGATGCACAGCATTTAATGGCATCAAAGGCATATTCAGACATTTCATAAAATGCACAGTTAATGATAGAAAGCTCAAACTCAAGGAAATGCTTCATTTCATAAATGTTTTGCCGTTATTGTTTTGGACCTGAGGATGAGACCAATCAGAACTCGGCTAAAGCCTGGTTTATAGCAGTTACAATTTTCAACTCTGGTTTTTGAATGGGGCATAATTCTCAGACCACCAGCAAGAACAGTGCTCAGGATGTACATTCCTAAAAAGTTACTCAAGAACAGGAAATGAACTTGACGGAGGTGCTGGTCAGCCATGACGGTCGTGGAGGATTTTCTGTCTTCGCTCCGCCAACCCAAAGTACCCCCCCCTTTTCTTTCCCCAGGGAAAAATCAATGAGTAAGAAAACCGGGAAGCAAGGTCTGATCCCGCTGAGACAAGCATGAGTCACACCAGTGCGCAACCACCGCCGTTTCCGACTGAGCGGGCATGAAGAGTGCTGCTGCTTTTCTTAGCCTGAGCCAAGGAATAAAGGGATTATGCGTGTTACCACTCTCTCACAACCCGGACAATGCACAGTACACCAAACGGGCCGCATGAAAGGGAATCAAAGGAATTCCCCCTCCCCAAGAGATTCACATGGGTGGAGATTTGCGACAGTCCAGCTTGATTACGTGCCACAACTCTCAAAAGACTGTAGCTGAAAACCATACGATGAAACGCAGCAACTAATAGCATTTTCTGCAAGTCATTGTAAGAAAGTAAGCACCTGTCGAATGCCAAGCCAAAGGGACACATTTTTACAAGCGTTACCTCCAAATCCCTCAGAAGAGTAACAACTGGCAAGCTGGTGTTGTGCCAAGCTACAGAACAAGTACGCTTCATCTTGTGTATCCAAAAAACAAAACCACAGCATAAGCTCTGGTGTATGGCTCATTCATGCATCGCATCGTCAATAATTCCGCCTAACTGGTAATGAAACAACCACTGCGGCCTCCTGGCGCTCTCGCCCGTTACACGGCAACAGCTGAGCTTCTGTGATGAGGTGGGAATAGGCTGTGCCACACAGAGATGACTCCCTCACCTTAAAAAGGGACACTATGTGCAACTGTTTACACGAGCATGATCTATGCAAAGCCATTATCCCTCATAATAATAGGAATTGTTTAACACAAAGGGGAAAAAAAAAAAAAAAAAAAACAATGATTGCCGCCAGCAGTTACCATCAGAAACTGCATGCTTCACACTACCCCCCTCCGCCCCTGTGAATTGAGATCACCTTCTAAAAGCGCATCAAGTTTTGTAGAGGGGGGTTATTTTTAAGATACACATGACTGGTAACAGAATTCCCCCAGGAGGTTAAAAAATGGCAGCCAAAGACATTCTGACCAAATCAAAACACCAATATATCACACACTTTCGACTCATTAGGATGGGCTGTAGGCTACATCTGCTTTCCACTATCTGTGTGAAACTTAATATACACCCAGGATATTCCATGGACTTGCAAAACGTTTTGAAAAAAAAAGGCTTAATACGCTGACCTTTTCAGGGTGTAAGTTTGAGGATATGTAAATAACTCATTTATTCAGCAAGTTTTTCCATTCTCATTGCAAAGGATAAATCCTGTGAACTGTTAGTCCCGATGGTTAATATGCTGAAGCCTATAGGGAGTACTAAATATATTTTTCTGTACCAAAAAAAAAGAAAGCAATCAACAAATTCGTTAAACAGGTTTACTTATACTTAATGACAAATGAAACCAGAAGGCGTGTGTGCAGAGTGTATAGAGGGGAACTTGTGTTTGATTATTGACTCGATACGAAACGATTTATAGAATATGACCTACTTGCTGCGGTTACATGGTCCGAGAGAAATTAAAGTTTGGAGTCACAAGCAGTCATGTGAACCAAGACTGGACTGGAATCCGCTGGAGTTTAAACCGCCGTTGACCTATCAGGGATTTCAAAATCTCGCACCATCCCTACGCCGCCGCAACAGAATTTCAAGCATGTGCTCACAGACCTGTGACGTGGATACAAATTTGCGTTGAAACTAATGCCTAGACAGGAATTGTTCAAAACCAGGTGTTTAACAGAGCAGAGTAGACGACACGACCGGCTAACAACCATTCACAACAGAAGTTACCATCCACGTTTAATGCACACATACGCACGTAAGCGAATGACTTAAAAGCGACTGTGCTCAGTAACTAAAGACCAACCAGAACGTCACTGCATAAAAATGCATTGCACTTGCAAACGAGGCCAGTAAATGTTCACTGTGTATTCGGCGAACGTACTTCGGTCTGGGCGTCAAGTGAATGTCCATTCCAAACCAAGTGCTAGAGTAAGAAAACATAGCCGGGTTATTGGGCATCACAGATTAATGCATCCTTCCCTCAAATTGTACATCAGTTGCTAGTTATAAACGTCAGGAAAACAAATCGACAAATATTTGTCAATCACGAGCAGTCATACATTCGTTCAGATTGAGTCTTCAATGATGAGCAAATGAAGCAACCTGACCCAAGTCCCGCGATTCGCTATAGCGGAGTAATTTTACTTCTGGATACCACTCCCCTGTCAGCAGCAAACATTTTTGAAACCATAAAAAGCTTTTTTCGAACGAGGGGTCAGTTTACTTACAATCCAGTACAGGCACAGCTTGATAGCAAATAAATATGTAAAAAATATATCGTGAGCCCTCCGAATAAGTCGAGGCTGCGCAATTACCATCCAGAGACTAAATTACGCCACACATTACATGTAATGGGAAGAAAACATCTCGGCCACCGTTAATCGATCAATTAAACTGAGGCATGTATATCAGGACCGTCCAGTCTCAAACAAGCAAGAAAGTGGCCATACATTTCGCGCAATTATGTAATCCAAGCCAATCGGCTAATTCACAGAATGTAAACCAAAATAGGTAAACGGCGCCCAATTTCCACCACTATGCATGAATATCACTACCCAGCACGTCAACTACTGATAGTCATCGCAGATATACGACAATTAGCTAAGGTCTCACTTGATGTAGTTGACGTTACGTTACAGCTAGCTAGCTAAACATTCAAGGTTGCTAAATATCGAAAACAAAATTTGGCCATGCCACCGTTTGCCAGCTAACAACAGCTTTTGATGCATAGTTTGAATTCCTGCCCCTTACCGCGGTTTCAGATAATGAAAACGAAGGGGAAAAGTTGAAAAAACAAAAGAGCCCTAAGTGTGGATCACTTTCCTTTCTTCCCATCATAGTACTGATATTAACAGGGGAGCAGATGCAGCCGCTGACCTCTTGGAGACTTCATACAAACCGCGTTAAACAAAACAAATGACTAGCAATCACCATGAAGACAGAACAAGATCGCTGAGCAGCCAGCTAGCGGTGCAGTTGGATCTCCTACAACAAGCTACGAATGCCACGAATGAGCTCGTTAACAAACGAGTTAGCCACCAATGATAAACTGGTAGAATTATTTTAGAAGTCAAGGTATAAACAATACACTAACCAACTGTTAGATCATCAGTTTCACTGACTGCACACACAAGCTTAATACCATCTGATCCGTACTCCTAGATAACTGAAAAAGAATAAAAGGGAAGAGAACGGATTTTTCGAAGCGTCATGCCTAACGATGCATCTCACAGCTGGAAGTCTGGGATTGATGTAGCTAGCTGCTAGTTAGTAAGCTAGCTACCATTGTTTTGCTTGGATAGCTTTAGCTAAACTTATCACAGTAAAAAGAAGCAATGACTACAGTTCGACCGGGCTATATGCAAAGGTTGCTTTAAATCAACCGATTTACGGAAAACGGCTAACTCACCTGAAATAAAAACGTACTCCAGCTCGGTTCCATTGCAACACTTAAAATCAGCAGGAAACCTACAAGAAATCTACAACAAAGCAGCTAAACATGGCAGGTCTTACAACTTCCGGTAACCCTAAGGGACAAACCATCTTCATATACACTTTGGGGCGGTTTGCGAATATCCCGTATTTCAATATAACGAATGTATTGCACCAAAGCTCAATCTGAGCGAATTTAAAGCATAATTCATTGCAAATAGTGAAATACCCTCAAAATCATCTGCTTTCAGACGTGACCGAAGGATAAATAAGTGTTTGATTGTTTGAGTTCTCTTTCAACCCGTGTTTCCCTGATCCAGCCAGTCGCATTCAAAAATGGAAATGCGTTGACTGTTACGCCCCCATAGGCAAGATAGTAACGTCAGTCTTACTTAGATTATTAAGTGAGCTCGTTGGATAAGAAATTACTATTGCGTCGCCTAAGAAAATGTGTTTTTTAGGCCAGAGAAGGGTAACCGCCTGGCCTGAACCGGTACTTTCTTTTGATAAACATTGTCCCATTAATGGACCATTTGTAACTGAAGGGTTGTGAAAGTTAGCTGGCAAATTTAGCTTCCCAGTCATATTTTAGGCGCGATTTATCAGTTTACAGTTCACTAGCTTCGTTTGCATTCAGATGTTTAGATGGACGACTGGCCAAGTGGGCTTTTAACTGCATTTCTGGTCCAAATTATTGTATTAAACCAAGAACATTTTTTTTCAAACAAGAACACTAATCGTGAGCTTCCCGCCTGTCGTCTAGTTGGCGTTAGCTTTCAGCGAACTCAACGCAGTTTCTGGACATTCTCGCTAGCTCAAGCATTGGGAACTAGACCTGAGACTTGAGGCATGGCTTTCCTATTTTAAGGGAATTTGTTAATCTGATATGCTGTTGCGCGTGGCCTGTGTTAATTATTTCATTTCACGAAGTAACCGAACATGCATCATGACGCTCAATAAAATGAACCTATTTCTGTTATGGTAATTTCTCCAATTCGCTTAACGACGGAGTAAAGAAAGTAATATTCGCTAATGCGCGAGAACCTCGTTAACACTCATTTTTCGTCGCCTGCAAAATGAGTTGCTTTACCCTCTAACTAAGTTCCAGGTCAATTTGACCCGAGTCATTGTTCAGTGTGTCTAAAAACATGGTCAACATACCTTTTCTGGTAGATTTTCTCCCAAACTTTACTGGTAAACATGAATTTAACAGAAAAAAAGTTCTGTACACATGTTGTAAGCATCGGTGTTGTTTGGATCATTTTTATCCCAGGATCAATATTATGTATAACCATCATTTTGATCTCGTTTTCGTAAGTGTTGTCCAAGCATGTTCGAATCAAATGCTCATTCAATTCACATTTGGTCTCATTCATTTTGCTATAATCATGTAAAATCGATGCTTCATTTATAAGGGGTGGATGGGGGAGTCGTGTTTTATCCACTTGGGTCTTGGCTATTAAAATTGTCGGTAGAAAGGCATAAATGAGCTGAGAGGAGATTGGGTAACATTTTCAGTTACAAACATCTTATGGCGTTTTTCATTGCAGGGATCAAACTGACCTCAAACCCAAAATGGTTTATTATTTTGAACATAATAGGGGGTTGATTTATATCAGCGCTGTTGCTGCACATATTGATGAGGTACACCATGTAATGTCATAAAGACGCAAGGCGGCGCTGTTTTACATGGAAAGACACGGAAAAATAAGGGATAATTCCAAAAAAATAATGGCCTCCGCGGAGTGCAAAAATTCCAGATAACGGATATGGAATCCAATAAGGGTCGTTAATATTTCGAGCTTGTGGAAAAGTTTTGTGTACACGGATGTAATCTGCACGTGTTGAAAAGTTTTTATGGGAATATCTTTGCATGTCCAAAAAGTTTTTCATGCACACATAATTTGCACGTGTAAAAAGTTGTGCAGTGGTAGCAATATTTTGTTCATGTGTGAAAACGTTTTGAACACAGAGATTTAATTTGTACATGCGTATAAAGTTTTTATAGCTGTGGCAATATTTTTTGTATGTCGAAATGAATTTTGTTCTGGAATATTTTCATCAATGTGGTTTCACAAAGTCTGAGATAAGGACATAGAAATTTCCCATCTGCATGTGCAACGCTGAAGTTACAAGCTCTCAAATTTTGACCCTATTATTATACCTGCAGCTGACAAGCCAACCAGCAGGTTGCCCAGAGACAATCCAATCAAAGGAAATCAAACTGCAAATCATGGGGCTAAAAGTTCTGGCACATCCCAGAGAGGAAAACAAGCCATGACAACACCTCCTTGGCTTTTTGGTCTGCGAAGTGAAATAGTAAAAATGCTCAAATGTTGTTGTGTGACAGGAAGCACCAAAAACAAGTTCAAGAATCAACAATTAATAATAAAAAAAATAAAATTCCAAATGGCATAACAATGCAATGCGTCAGGGATGACTGGAACAGCCTGTTGAGGCTTGTGCAGCTGGGAGTAGCTACACTTTCTCATCCTTTAGTTAGCAACTCTCAAGTCTGAAAATTTTGAATAAAGAAAGCTTTGCAAAACTCAGACCATTGTAGGCTGCTCAATTTTTTTTTTTCATTTAGAACTTCTCTGCCATGGTTTAAACATCTTTGGATTGGTCAGAGCTGAACACTGCTTTTTTGACATTTGTCAATTTCCATACATTTTCTGATTGATCATTTTGGTTGCGTTTGAAAAAAAAGTGCAATAGTACGACAGTGAAGATTGTTTCAGACACTGCAAAAAAACTTAATGGTTTCATTCAGAAGGGGCGAGCAGCCTAGTATGGACTATCCCAAAAATTGCCTTAGGACAATATCTGGCTGCATTAATTGGAATCTATGTTTAAATGTAATAATCTCGGTGCACTGACTGTTGTGCACTGAGAAATAAAGGTGAAGGCAAGAGGATCCAAATGTGAAGAAGTAAGAATTAGTTTTATTTGCATCTGGAGCAAGGCTTCAGGCGCAAAGGCGAATATAAACACGGGAAATAAACACCTCCCAAAAATGACAAAGGTTGAGCTAGACTAGCAGAGAGTCTGCTAGAAAAAACAAGTGAATGAAACACAAAATTTCTACACAATGAGCTAAATCAAGACTTTGTACCAAACTGGTGCGAGAGCCTGACATATAGGCTTAACTGGTGCAAGAAGGTAATTAGGCATGGCTGTAAAGTGTGGAGTTGATTGTGCGGGAGCAGGCCGAAGCTCAGAACTCTGGTAATGTGGACTGTTGTGGGTGAGGCATGACAATACCCCCCCCAAGGCAGGACTCCCGGTGTGCTGTTGCGGTGGCCAAGAGGGCGACCCCAGGAGCAAGCCAGTCTGGGTGGCTCTGGTGGAACTCTGCGATGAGTTGTGGGTTCAGGATGTCTTGGGCCAGTGCCAAACTCCTCTCTTCCCGGACCTTACCCTTCCCAGTCCACCAGGTACTGAATGTGTCCTCTGTGACGTCTTGAGTCCAGCAGGGTGCATACCTGGTAGGTTGGGGCTCCATCGACTCCAGTGCAGAAGGTGGGACTTCGGGGGGGACTGTGTCTGCCAACGGCGTACTCAGCTGAAAGCAGGAACTCTCTGCCTGCCCGTTATACTCAGGATGGGATCCCGAGGTGAGGCTCACCACAGAAGAAGGCTCGCCACACTCGGGACGTAAACCGAGGCCCTTGGTCCGAGAGGATGTCCTCCGTAAGGTATAAGTTCTGGAAGACCTGTGTGAACAGTGCTTCTGCCACCTAGAAGGCAGTAGGAACACTGGGGAATGGAATGATTTTGCAAAACTTTCCTGCTGGCATGTTGGCTGGAGTACGCTCCCTCCTGGATTCTTGTCTGATGTCTTGGTCGAGCTGCCAGCGGATGGGCATGATGAGGCAGGATGGTGGAATAATCGGCTCATCCGTCTCGGGATCAGTCTCCACCTCATTTCTTTGGAACAGGGCATCAGTCTTGGTGTTCTCAGAACCTGGGCGATAAGTAATGGTGAAGTTAAAGCAAGTAAAGAATTGGGCCCACCTGATTTGACATGGATCTAGCCTTTTGGCTGTTCGCATGTATTCCAGATTACAGTGGAGGATCAGCACTGTGAATGGATACAGTTCCCCCTCTATCTAATGCCTCCTCTCCTTGAGTGCCAACTTCACCACCAGGAGCTCCCAGTTGCTTATTGTCGTAGTTAGCTTCTGCACGCATGAGTCTGCGGGAAAAGAATGCACAAGAGTAAAGTTTTTCTCGAGAACCATGACACTGTGACAGAACTGCCCCTACTCCAGCATTAGAGGCATCCACCCCGACAATAAAGCGTCTCTCCGGGTCAGGTAACTTTAATATCGGAGCTGTAGTCAACAGCTGCTTCAAAGTGTCAAAGGCGCGTTTAGCCTCTGGACTCCAAGCAACCCCTCGGGGCCTCTCTTTAGATAGAGCGGTTTGGGGTTGGGCAACCATGCTGAAGTTTTTGATGAACCGGCGATAGAAGTTAGTGAATCCCAGGAAGCATCATAGATCTTTCATGGTGCGCAGGACTGGCCTGGCTGCTACCACCTCTACTTTTCTGGTCTCCGTAGCCACCCCTTCAGGTCCAATCATGTACCCCAGGAAGGAGATGGTGATTTGATAGAAGATACACTTTTCTGCCTTGAGGCAGAGCTGGTAGGGCTGGGCAATTAATCTATTGCGATTATTTTAAGCGCAATAAAAGTAACTGCCACTTTGGGGCTTAAAAATGAACTTGCCCCTTTTGTTTTCCACAAATCATACCTGATGTGATCTTGAACAAATGGCTGCCAAAAATTAGAGGCCATATGGAATGCTTCCGGAAAATAACTTCACTTCAGCAATTATCAGTGACATGTTGAAAAGAGTAAAGTTAAGGTCTCCAGAATCATTACCTTCTAGCCAACAATTGCTCTCACCCCCTTCCGACTTACTTTGCTCAATTTGCAATCAAACAGTTGATTTGCTCAATTAACAATTTAAATAGGTTGACAGCCCAATTTATTTAAATGTCATTTTTGTTTGTCACATTTTGAAATTTAAATGACCATGAAACATGATGAATTTGCCTGAATGAGTTTGCTAGATTTTTTCTAGTTTTACATTTGGCTGCTGCGTGTGAATGCGATAACAATTTATTTGTCACGTTCAATACGCTTAAACAAAATGTTTTCCACCTTCACTGTAGGCTATTTAGATGCTCAAAAATATCCAAAACCAAGAGCTATGAATTACTTCATTTTAAATCAAACTTTTTCAATTATCAAATAAAAATGCTTCAAATTTGCAGCACAGGTTTGCCTGAATGTGTTTGCTAAATCTTCAGTGTATTTGAAAATTGCGTGCATTGCAAAAATAATTTCTCACATTCACGTTTGATATGCTTTATGAAATGTTTTCCACTTTGCGCATATTCTTAAATTCTTAAAAATCAAGGCCATCTTAAAATAATTTTATTTTTAAGAAATCTTTTTAATAACACTTAAAATTCTACTATGAGAGGTGGAATTCAGAGGTTGTTTATTTATTTATTCATTTACTGTTTATTCAGATTACTTGGCATTCTTCCAAATTAGCACAGTAGCCTGCATGGTTAGGTCTGTCTGCTTCTCATTATCTCCTCTTGATCATTATAGGCTACATTTTGGTTTTGATTAGTCAGTTGGCTGAATAAATGACTTGATTCCTAGTTAGGCAAAGTACACAGGAATTGATTTAAGGTGGGCTGTCCAACCTCGCTGGTAATTAGCGGACTAGAAAACGCAGTTTTCTTCCGAAAGGATTTCAAATGGCCTCTGATGTTTCTTCAACACCACATCAGGTATGTGTCATAGAACAGATAATACGAAAGCTCGTCTGTCTGCCCCATAGTGGCAGTAACTTTTATTGCGCTAAAAATAATTGCAATAGATTAATCGCCCAACCCTACGAGCTGGTAATCAAGCAAGCAGGCAAGGACCTTCTTTACATACTGAACATTTTCTGAGTTCGTTGGGGAATATGCCAGGATGTCATTGATGTAGGCAATGACGAATCTTCCGAGCATGTCTCTCAGCACGTCATTAATGAAGGACTGAAACACTGATGGAGCATTCACAAGCCTATACGGCATCACACAGGACTCTTAATAGCCAGAGGTGGTGCTAACAAGGCTTAAAGCTCGAAAAATTGCCATGCCAGAAAATGAAATTACCGGGGGGAGGGGGGTAAATTGCGTTGCGTACCAATGTACTTTGTGATACTAGCCTGTCCATCATAATACAGAAATACATAAAATCACAATACAAGAGCTTCTAACACATTGACACTGCCTGACATTTGTCTTATAAAAAACATTCACTAAGGCATGAGCTTCAGCCGATGAGAGCAGTGACCTGATTAACGTTCATGTAAGCTTCTGTGGGGATTACAGATGTAAAGGAGGAAACGGGATGCCAACAATTGAGAAACTGAGTGTGAATAACTAGGAGCAGCAACTTACGTTTAGAGACACTTACATGGATGACAGAGCTGACGTTGTCTGTAGTCCCAACTCAAGATTTATCCATGGTGTTGAGTTCGCTTTATGTCAGTGTTTCCCAAACTTCTCTTGGCGTACTCCTTATCCTGCAAGCTTTAGATCTCTCCCTGCTCCAGCACAGGTGATTCAAATGATCAGGTCATAATTAACCCCAGAAGCTGCTTGATAATAAGCAAATCATTTTAATCACCTGGGCTGGAGCAGGGAGAGATCTAAAGCATGCAGGACAAGGGATACGCCAGGAGAGGTTTGGGAAACACTGACGTAAAGCTAACTCAACGCTATGGATAAATCTTGAGTTGGGACTATGTTATTCAGCATTAATGCAACACAGCGTTATCTCTGATACAGACCATTAACTAGTCATATAACATTGCCCCGGATAACATAACTCATTAAATAGAGTGTTCTTGAATTTGCAACACCTAAACTAAAAATAATAAATAAATAACTGTTAACGCTATATCACTGTTCACAGTCCAGTATAAATTTGGTAAAATTAACTAAACTTGCTTGCAGAAACTTGTTGCTGATATTGTCATCAAAGAAACAAACCAAAATATTCAGAATTTTATTGTTGTTTACGTTAGTTGCTTCGTCTATGTTTAACGAAAACATCATTTTCTTCAGCTTTTCAGTCAGACATCTTTTGAATTCTGGAGCAAACCCTTGCATGGTTATATCGGTTTGAGGCTGACAGGCTAGCTAATGCCATCCTATCTTCTGCTAACTTCTTACACAGATGGACAATGCATTATCTCGGAAATCTACTGCAGGACTTGGTGTAACGTTCACTGTCATGAGGTGGTCATCAATGACTGGCATCGAAAGAGGAAGCTAGCTGGTTAACTATATTAACTGCTCCGTCCACATTTGTTCTGTTGCTGTAAGCCAGCATGTATGTCATATGCTGAAATCTTATTTATCAAATAGGCTACAACCATGTTAAAACACTTTACTCAAACCTTGTGGGTATTTTTAGTTGGCTGCAATGTTCTGGTAATTATTTGAATTGATTGAAGCAGCAACCTTCCTTTTAGGCAAATTAAATTAACCAAAATCACATTCACATCCCCGGACTGGAAATGTTTGCCCGCGCTCGTCTCGCCAGTACGAAAGCGTTTAGCATTATGACAGATGTGTCCAGTACTCGTATTTGCTGTTAATCATTTTGTGAGTATTTCTCCCGTAATAAAATTATTGCCTCAGCGGTTCAGTATTACTCGATCGGGATTTAGCCTTAGTGTGCGAAAATTTGTTTCTGCTTTTAAAGGCGCGATTGAGCCATAAAAATATGTGGCACTGGATTAGAATTTTTAAAATGGTATCTTCAGCAAATATTCCCTCCACTTTTTTCTATTTCAAATTGATGCTAATGTTCCTGCTCTGTATTGGCAAGACGGGAGACCCCAAGTTTTGTTAAGTTGTCATGTATGTCTGCCCAAAATGGCAAAGACATGGATGGCATGCTAGGAGTTGGGCTGCGTCTCAGCTGTCTGAGGATGTATTATCCTTTCCTATACTTATATCTGTCCCCCATCTGGATGTTGAGCATGTAAGTATGTGAGACCATGGACTGTATATAATTTATATACAGTCCAGTCCATGCGTGAGACCGACGACTATATCGGGCACACGCGACAAGTGTCAGCTCGATAGACACACCTATTTATTGTAATTAGCCCTGTACTCACCTCGAAAAAAATTACGTGCCCCGCTCTGCCTCTATTGCCTAGTAACAGGCAATACTCATATGCTATTGGTTTAGAATTACATCACTTTTATCAGCCTCTAAACAGTGTTTAAAGCGATTGGATAAACTGTTACACATCGAAAACTCAGCTCACATTTAAAAAAAAAAAAAAAAAAAAAAAAAAAGCCCAATGGGCTCGTGCTGAAAAATCTCCTCACGCTGGAAATCTGGCGGGGCGCTGGAGAACTCTAAGCCCTGTGCTAAAGGTGGTCTTCCACTCATTTCCTTCTCAGATTCATATTAGATTGTAGGCACTGCAGAAGTCGAGCTTCGTGAAGTACCATGCACCTCTAAGTTCTTCCATAGTGCTGGGGACCGGAGGGAGGGGATACCGGTACCTCACTGTGACTTTGTTCAACCCTCTGTAATCAATACAAGGTCACAGCCCTCCATCCTTCTACTGAACAAAAAAGAAGCTGGCAGAAGCTGGTGAAGTGGAGGGTCCAATGAAGCCCTGCTGGAGTGCCACCTGGATATACTGTTCCATGACTTGAGTCACGGCCACCGAGAGGGGGTAAACACGACTTTGAGGGGGCAAGGCACCGGATAGCAGCTCAATGGCACAGTCCCACGGGCGATGAGGAGGGAGCTTGGTAGCCTTAGTCGTACTGAAGACCTCTCGCAGGTGCCAATACTCTCTGGGGATCTCAAGGGTGGAGGCAATGTCGGGCCTTTCCACTATAGTGGAGGCTATGACGAGGGGGCTACAGTGCCGCTGACAAAACCTGGACCAGAATGTTACTTGGTTGTATTGCAATAAAATGGTCCCCTGCCCTTTCACATTCTTTCACCTCCACCTTAATGGGCCACAAATGGAGCGCATTAAGGTGGAGGTGTTTGCTGAGTATTTAGGGTTGGCAGGTGCCAGCCCTGGTGCTTCTGCATTTTTCATTTTCCATGGCTGGTTGTGGGGACTGTTTGCTCTCTCTCTGTTTTATGGATGCTTGTTTTACAAAACCCAAAACCAGTGAAGTTGGCACGTTATGTAAATCGTAGATAAAAACAGAATACAATGATTTGCAAATCCTTTTCAACTTATATTCAATTGAATACACTGCAAAGACAAGATGTTTAATGTTCAAACTGAGAAACTTTATTTTTTTTTTTTGCAAATAATCATTAACTTAGAATTTAAAGGCAGCAACACATTGCAAAAAAGTTGGCACAGGGCCTTTTTACCACTGTGTTACATCACCTTTCCTTTTAACGACACTCAGTAAACGTTTGGGAACTGAGGAGACCAATTTTTGAAGCTTTTCAGGTGGAACTCTTTCCCATTCTTGCTTGATGTACAGCTTTAACAGTCCGGGTCTCCGTTGTCGTATTTTACGCTTAATGTCCACACATTTTCAATGGGAGACAGGTCTGGACTACAGGCAGGCCAGTCTAGTACCCGCACTCTTTTTACTACGGAGCCATGCTGTTGTAACACGTGCAGAATGTGGCTTGGCATTGTCTTGCTGAAATAAGCAGGGGCGTCCATGAAAAAGGTTGCTTGGATGGCAACATATGTTGCTCCAAAACCTGTATGTACCTTTCAGCATTAATGGTGCCTTCACATATGTGTAAGTTGCCCATGCCTTGGGCACTAATACACCCCCATGGTCACAGATGCTGGCTTTTGAACTTTGCGCCTATAACAGTCCGGATGGTTCTTTTTCCTCTTTGGTCCGGAGGACACGACGCCCACAGTTTCCAAAAACAATTTGAAATGTGGACTCGTCAGACCACAGAACACTTTTTCCACTTTGCATCAGTCCATCTTAGATGAGCTTGGGCCCAGCGAAGCCGGGCGGCGTTTCTGGGTGCTGTTGATAAATGGCTTTTCGCTTTGCATTGTAGAGTTTTAGCTTGCACTTGCAGATGTAGCGACGAACTGTAGTTACTGACAGTGGTTTTCTGAAGTGTTCCTGAGCCCATGTGGTGATGTCCTTTACACACTGATGTCGGTTTTGATGCAGTACCGCCTGAGGGATCGAAGGTCACGGGCATTCAATGTTGGTTTTCGGCCTTGTCGCTTCACGTGCAGTGATTTCTCCAGATTCTCTGAACCTTTTGACGATATTACGGACCGTAGATGATGAAATCCCTAAATTTCTTGCAATAGCTCGTTGAGGAATGTTGTTTTTAAACTGTTCGACAATCAGCTCATTTGTTCACTAAGTGGTGACCCTCGCCCCATCCTTGTTTGTGAATGACTTTTCAGGGAAGCTGCTTTTATACCCAATCATGGCACCCACCTGTTCCCAATTAGCCCGTTCACCTGTGGATGTTCCAAATAAGTGTTTGATGAGCATTCCTCAACTCTCTCAGTCTTTTTTGCCACTTGTGCCAGCTTTTTGAAACATGTTGCAGGCATTAAATTCCAAATGAGCTAATATTTGCAAAAAATTACAAAGTTTACCTGTTCGAACATTAAGTAACTTGTCTTTGCAGTGTATTCAATTGAATATAGGTTGAAAAGGATTTGCAAATCATTGTATTCTGTTTTTATTTACGATTTACACAACGTGCCAACTTCACTGGTTTTGGGTTTGTATTTAAGAACAAAATTTAAATTTTTTTATCTCTGCCTTGACTCAGTGAGTCTTCTTTCAGATCCTAGTGCCCACCAGATTGCCTCTGGCATCTGGCAGGCCGGTAAACCATGACAGAATGCAGAAGCGATCCTAAGACTCAGCCAGGCGGAGAGCAGCAGTCCAGTCCGGACCTGTGGGAGACTAGTCCAGCCCGGGGTGGCGGAGAGCTGCAGTCCAGCCTGGGGTGGCGGAGAGCTGCAGTCCAGCCCGGGCCGGCAGAGAACTACAGTCCAGCCCGGGCCGGCGGAGAGCTGCAGTCCTGCCCGGGCCTGTCGGAGAGCAGCAGTCCAGTCTGGGCCTGTCGGAGACTAGTCCAGCCCGGGCCGGCGGAGAGCTGCAGTCCTGCCCGGGCCTGTCGGAGAGCAGCAGTCCAGTCCGGGCCTGTCGGAGACTAGTCCAGCCCGGGCCGGCGGAGAGCTGCAGTCCTCAGTTTTTCCTGGCACGCCAGGAGCCGTGCCTTGGGGAGGGAGTACTGTAAGGGTTTGGTCCTTACAGCCCCTCCCCTTTCACATTTTTTCACCTCCACCTTAATGGGCCGCAGGTGGAGCCCATTAAGGTGGAGGTGTTTGCAGAGTATTTAGGGTTGGAAGGTGCCAGCCCTGGTGCTTCTGCATTTTTCATTTCCCATGGCTGGTAGTGGGGACGGTTTGCCATCTCACTGTTTTATGGCTGCTTGTTTTGTTGTGGTTTTCAATCAGACATATTTTCATATCATGAGGTTCCCCATCCTCAAACAATTTGAGACAGATGCTTCAGAAAATTAGGCTTTATTGTGGCATATTGATGAATATAAAGCCAAGTTCTTTTTGCGCAGGAAGAACTGACATTCTGCTTTTCACACCCAGTTTTTATACCTTCATCAAAGGAAAAATCTTCCAAATATGGTTTTTTCGCCTTCTCACGCTACAATGGTTCAATAACGTAATGTCTGCTTCTTACTTGTTTTTCTCTTTTTATCATTAGTTGGCATTCTTTGTAAAATAACAACTTCAAGGCTATTTCATTGTTTAAGTGGACTTTTAGTTGGGTCACAGGTTTTCCCACAGACAGGCAAACCAAAACACGGCCAACTTGCCTTGAAAACTACAACCAAAAGATAACAACCTCTTCCAGTGTAATACTGTAGCATGCATAACTATATGATTTCTGATGAATGATGGTGAATAATGCTGATGACTGAACAGATATTGCCTGAATCAACTGAACAGATGTCAATCAAAGCTACAGAAGCCAACTGCTTATGTGTGTGTGCACTGCTTGTATGTGTGTTATGTGTGTGTTTGTGTGTGTGTGTATATGCGCGTGTGTGTGAACTGCTTGTATGTGTGTGTCTGTGTGCGTGTGTCTGTGCGTGTGTAAGTGTGTTACTGCTGCTTACATAGGCCTAATACATATGATTATTGATTATGGTTATTAAATATGGTATTTGATTTACTGATGAATATGATGAGAAATATTGAAATATAATCCTCAACAGTTTTAAGAATTAAATTTTAATTCTTTTATCTCTGCCTTGACTCAGTGACTTCTTTCAGGTCCTAGTGCCCGCCGGATTGCCTCTGGCATCCGGCGGGCCAGTAAACCATGACAGTTCCCGTTCTGGTTTCTTGAAGATTATGGACGAACTCCACAACCATCAAACCGATCATCACAAAACTTGCAGGATATGTTTGGAGCAGGACATGTTTGGAGCAGGACTTAGAACATAGCCTGAAAATTTTATTCAGATCAAACAGTAGGGGGTGCTACATCCAAAAAAAAATGTGTGTAACACTACACAACTCAGACTATAAATCAAACAATTTTTTGTGTAATCATTGCAAAACCCATAGGACAGGTTTCATAACACTTTTGAAATAAGTGTGTAAAATTATTTTGAAATCGCCCAATAAGGGGGCCACCAGCTCCAAACACGTCCATGGGCCAGACTCAGATTAGGCTATAAATCAATTACATTTTGTCCATGCATCACCAAACTGATAATTTTCATTGAGCTTGTAAAACTTGTTCGTAACATAGTTTTGAAATTCAGAGAGTGTCAGAGTCATAAGATTTGTCATTTCTTACACATTCACAATACATAGTGAAACCAGATACCGTTTCCCCAGGACTCGATACATAGACACAAGTAACCTACCATACTATCCCACTAACAGGCTAACAAGCTACAAGTAACTAACCAAAGCCTACAGATCAGTAGACTAAGGGGAGAACAACACGGGAATACAGGGACATGAAAAAGTGTACTGTTTAAAAGGGAATTAATATACTATCCCAAACTACCTTAAATATTATGCATTTGTACCGTGCCATGAAAAAGTATTTGCCCCCTTCCTGATTTACTTTTTTGCACATTTTTCACACTTAAATGTTTCAGATCGTGAAACAAATTTTAATAAAAGACAAAGATAACCCGAGTAATTACAAAATTGTCAGGAAAAGGTCAGGGGGACACCAGATGCAGGAACTGAAGTGTTTATTTAAACACAAAACACTAGGAGAAAATAGGCACACAGGACAGAAATAAAACACCGTGCACAAGCACTGAACAAATGGGAAAACTAAAGTGCACTGCCCAAGGCAGGGGGGAAACAGAAGTACACACTCCAAGAGTGGCTAAACTAGAAAAACAAAAACTGAACCTAACTAGACTGACGGACACACTGGGAGACTTAAACAAGGGGCAGACAAGACGTGGGCGCAGCAAAAAAACAAGACTCTGGAATCATACACAGGAAATACTCGGAAGGCACAAGGAGCTGAGATTTCACCATGCAGAGCAAGTCTAGCAAAGTTCCGTCTGATGTCCCCTCCCATCTCTGCCACATAAATAGTCACGAGAGGAGGCGGGGACTCGGAACGCAATCTCGAATGGAAACAGAAACACATGGGATTAATAGACAAATTAACGAGGACCGGGTAAACCATAATGACTCGAGACAAGACGCTGAGACCATCAATCAAACTAGACAGTTTAGATTAAGGTAATCTAAACGTGACGAGTAAAAAGCACCAAGAGAGAAGCAAAGGAAAGCACAGTTTTAAGCGCAGTTAGTCAGGGAAAGGTTAGGCAGGAATTACTAAAGCTAGAAACACTCGCACTCGCTAATGAGTTAATTAAGGTCAATACTACGTGACGAAATATTTTCAATCACCCTCAAATAAGTGCTGGTTAGTACGGTTAGTAATTATCCTATCAGAGAACGCATTCACTCAGTTAAGCGAGACCCAGAATTAAGCACAGGTGGAAACAATGAATGAAATACCACAGCCGAAACCGAAAGAGGAAACGTGATTGGACAACAAGACCCAGGCATGCTGAAGGCTGTCACGCGACATCACTGGAGATTGGCAGAGAGGGAATCGATCATCAGACGGCAGAATGAAAGCTGAAAAATAAAACGAAAGTAAGCACAAGCACAAATAAGCACAAAGACAACACACATGAGGCAGAACCCTAACAAAAATGCAGTTTTGAAATGATGATTTCATTTATTAAGGGGAAAAAGCTATCCAAACCTACCTTGCCCTTTGTGAAAAAGTAATTGCCCCCCTTGTTAAATCATGAATTAACTGTGATTAACCACATTTTTTGAGTCCAATTTCACTAGCCACACCCAGGCCTGATTACTACCAGACCTGTTGAATCAAGAAATCACTTAAATAGAACCTGTTTGACAAAGTGAAGTAGGCTAAAAGATCTCAAAAAGCAACATGTCATGCTGCGAACTAAAGAAATTCAAGAACAGATGAGAAACAAAGAAATTGACATCTATCAGTCTGGAAAGGGTGGCAAAGCCATTTCTTTTTTTCTTTTTTTTTAAATAAATTTGGCATCTCCAATCCCACCCGAATCTGGATTGCCCAATTGGTGAACTATGTACAAGGCTTACTCGTATGCGACCCCTTGCTGCCAATTCAGGAGAGTGTAGACAGTTCGCGGCTCTCCTCCAAAGCACGTGCCCGTCAGCCACCGCTTCTTATACACTCATTGGTTGAATCTTCACAAGTTCAGAACGAGGGCGGAGGATACCCTGACATGAACAGGCTTAGAATCTTCCTGCAAAGCGCCCGTCTAGCCAACAGGAGGCGCTTGAGCAACGAACAAGGCAACTATTATTTTCCCTCCCCAGCAGTCCCTTCCCAATTTGCAACCCTGTAGTGCAATAGCCAATTGTGCGCTACTCTGAAAAAGCTGCCGACCACTGCTGGCTGGTACGAGGCGGGGATCGAACCCGCGATGTGATAGTCACTTCTGCTTCGCAACACGATGTTTTACCGAGTGAGCGATCCGGCAGCCCCGCAAAGCCATTTCTAAGGCTTTGGGACTCCGGCGCATCACAGTGAAAGCCATTATCCGCAAATGGAGAAAACTTGGAACAGTGGTGAACCTTCCCAGGAGTGGCCGGCCTATGAGAATTACTCCAAAAGCGCATCGACGACTCACTCATCCAGGAGGTCACAAAAGAACCCAGAACAACATCTAAAGAACTGCAGGCCTCACTTGCCTCATTTAAAGTCAGTATTCATGATTCAACAATAAGAAAGAGACTGGGCAAAAATGGCATCCATGGGAGGGTTCCAAGGCAAAAACTATTGCTGACCAAAAAGAACACAAAGGCTCGTCTCACATTTGCCGAAATACATCTTGATGATCCCCAAGACTTTTGGGAAAATATTCTGTGGACTGACGAGACAAAAGTTTAACTTTTTGGAAGGTGTGCATCCCGTCACACCAGGCGTAAAACTAACATATCATTTCATAAGAAGAACATCATACCAAAAGTCAAACATGGTGGTGGTAGCGTGATGGTTTGGAGCTGCTTTCCTGCTTCAGGACCTGGACAACTTGTCGTAATTGATGGAACTATGAATTCTGCTCTCTACCGGAAAATCCTGAAGGAGAATGTCCAACCGTCAGTTGGTGACCTCAAGCTCAAGCGCACTTGGGTTATGCAGCAGGACAATGATCCGAAACACACTAGCAAGTTCACCTCTGAATGGCTTAAAAAAAAACAAACTGAAGGTTTTGGAGTGGCCTAGCCAAAGTCTGGACTTAAATCCGATTGAGATGCTGTGGCATGACCTTAAACAGGCCATTCATGCTCAAAAACCCACTAATGTGGCTGAATTAAAACATTCTGCAAAGTAGAGTGGGCCACAATTCCTCCACAGCAATGTGAAAGACTCATTGCCCGTTATTGCAAACACTTGCAGGCCTCGAACTACAAGTGATAAGGGGCACGGTAAAAGTTGCTGTGGTCCATGCTGAAAATATAAGGGCACTATGGCAAATGTGCCTTCATATTAGGGGCACCACAGCAAAGTCTGCCGCTACCTTGGGGGCACAGCAGCAAATCCACCATGGAGCTTTAGGTCATCACTTTAGCTAATAAAAAGTAAAGGTCCGTAGTCTCAGAAGTTCCTCACATAAAGTGACCAATCAGCGTGCGCTATGCAAATCAAAACCATTCTTGAAGGGAAACGTTCTCCGTATTTTCCCCAGCTTGCTGTCTTGGAAATTGGCTCAGTATTGCACTGGGACATCGTTTTGGCATTGCTATAATGCAAGTAAAAGCAAAGGACATTCCAATCAAACGCCGCGTCATTGAAAAAAATAATCATATTTAGCCGTTTTGTCCATCGTCTGCCACCCGCGAAATTCGGACTTCCTCCTGTCATTCCCAACACTCACACTGACAACAGCGCTAGATACTGGCTAAAAAGACCACTTCCCAAGCTTTATCAACACACAACACGCAACCTAAGAGAATTTCAGTACCCCCATAACTTCATCAATTTGCCACACTTTGCGGCTGCCGACTGTAATTCGGCATTTTTTTTCTTTTTTTGTTCCTTTCACCTGTCGGCATCGTGATCGGAGTTAATAATAGAGGAGATACATAAATTATTCAAGAATAATTCTGCGCCCATGATCGCAAGAAAGGGGCGAAAAAGACAGTTGTAAAAGCCAGTGGCGGTTCGGCGACAGTCAAATTTATTTTCGATAGCATTGTTATACATTGCACCACCAAATTATGAGGGGTTTTCTTTCACACATAAATTACGACGAAAATTACCATAGGCCTACGTCTTTATAAATTCCGCACTCAAGTAGCTTATGAAACGGCATAGATTCGCAAATTGATTAGTGAGGCTCATTAAGCAATAAGCTGTGCAACATCGCATTCTTTACTTCTATATTTAAGATTGTAGAAAACGGATTCTCGTGGCTTCTTGTGAAAGAAGCCTCGCAAACTAATTTTTAAAGACGTATTGATAATTTGCGTCGTCATTTGCTATCGAAAATAAATTTGACTGTCCCTCTACCAATTCGTATGAGCAACTGCTGATCAAGAAAAGTAAACTGCGAAAGGTTTAAGTCATTAAGCTTTGAAGGGCGAGGTTTTGGCTTCCCTTTCTTACGGCCGACGAACCGCCACTGGTGAAAACGGTAAATGCAGTGCGATTTATTTATTTTGGGTAGGTGTTTTGGCCGAGGGGCACTTACGGCAATGCGGGGAAAGGGCACGGCATTCTACTGCCATGAACTGGGGCTTTTACAGGTGGGCAGCACGGCAAACAGGTAGGACATGTCGTCGTGAAATTCGAGCCCTGCACTTGATTGCAGTTGTTGTCGCAGAGGGTGGCACAACCAGTTATTAGGTTTAGGGGGCAATTACTTTTTCACACTAGGCCCGGTAGGTTTGGATAGCTTTTTCCCCTTAATTAATTAAATCATTATTTAAAAAGTGCATTTTGTATTTACTCGGGTTGTCTTTGTCTAATATTAAAATTTATTTGCTGATCTGAAACATTTAAGTGTGACAAATATGCAAAGAAGTAAGAAATCAGGAAGGGGCAAATACTTTTTCACGGGACTGTACAAATGCATAATATTGAAGGTAGTTTGGGATAGTATATTTTTTTCCCTTTAAACAGTACACTTTTTCATGTCCCTGTATGTATAATGTAACAGTATTTCCTCAAGCGCAATAAAACTCAAACAAAACAAGCATAATAGTGGTGGACAGGAATTAACCAATAAGGGGAGATGGCGTTGTCAAAGTAGAGCAGGGCTGCCCAACCCTGTTCCTGGAGAGCTACCATCCTGAAGGTTTCAACTCTAACCCTAATTCAACACACTTAATTCAGCTCATTAGCAGCTCGTCAAGATCTCTAACTGGGAAAGCAGGTGTGGTTTGCTTTGGTTGGCGTGATAACCTTCAGGATGGTAGCTCTCCAGGAACAGGGTTGGGAAGTCCTGAAGTAGAGTGTATCCAGTCAGAGAATTGGCTGTAAACGAATGATCGTCTGTCCTATCATAATAAAACCTGCCAGTTATTGTTAGTACAGTTGTCAGAAATTGCCAAAGGTCTTACTCCCACTTTCATCTTTGAACAGTCTTCCTTGGCTTGAAACCTGGAGTGGCTGCCTGCGGCTATATTTCTAATTGTGATTAATTTGTTAAATTGTTTTATTGCCATATTGAGCTGCCATTCAATGTATCAACTGTACAGGAGAAGCAAAGAAACGGCTGATCATTTGCCTTTAAATTGCATGTTTTCCCCCAGCACAATCAAAATTTATGCCAGCGATGGACCATCAACATGAGTTCGACAAAGCTGTGAATTGGGGTCACGCTACGTCATCCTCGCATTGAATCTCATTCTCTCTCGCTCAAGTCGCACTGCAATCTGGTGACATTCATCCATAGCAGAAGTCTGAGATTTTTCCCCCCAAAAAAAATATTACGCACAAAATTTATGTAGTATAGACCAGCACATATATTTTATTATTGAGCCAAACAGCAGTAAAAGTAAAGGTTAAAATAACCCTGCCTTAAGTCTTGCTGTCACCACTCAGTGGCTGTAGTATTCGAATGGCAGGGAAGCAGGAATTGTTATGAACAAAATCTAGTCTATCCTGACTCAAGCTGGTATAAGGCTGTACAACTTCAGCAATTATTACCACAAAATTTGAAAAAAATTAAATTGTTTGGTGCATTTTGGCAGACTATTTTAAGTGTTCTGTAAGAGATCTTTACCAAAATCTCTTTCCCAAATATGATTCCCCCCTTCTGACACAGAGCATGAATTCTTCATAATCTTCAACAGCCATGACAGTAATTTTGACCGTTTTGAAATTTGTTTGTGTCATAACTTTTCAAAATAAAAGAATACAACCTTGAGGGTCACTGACTTTTCCTAAAAGTGTCTATATTTTAAAGTGCAATTGATTTTATATAGATTACACCTACGGAGCATAAAATATCACCAAATCTACCTATTTCTGCCATTAGCGGTCTCACTGACCGTACAGTTTTCCGGCAGTTATTTTTTTTCGAAAAATTTATCTTTTGGTTGCTGAGCAACTAACCGATGCCACTGTCAGAGTTGGTAGAGTAGAGTAGTCTAGAATTATTTTATTGAGCAGCACTGGCAAAAAGTTAGAGCCAGCAGCAGCGGGAGACACTGGCACCAAAACGGAGGCAGTGCCAGGTCCGCAGGAGCTGCTCACTGAATAAGACGCTTGTCACCTGCTGCAGATGCTTCAGACCCGTCTGTGGGAATTGCGCCAGGAGAACGGAGGTCACCTGCGCAGACTGTTACGAGTAGACTAAGGGTGCGTTCGAGCGGGTCTGCAAGTAAGCCAGCTGCGCGAGATTCCCGAAAAATTACGCGAGAATCTTGCCGAAGTTGCGCGATAAGCCCTCGAAACCCCGCGATGGCTGCAGGATCTTGCAGAAAATCGTTCGAGCGCCCCGGCTGCGTGACCTTTGACAGGAAATATGTAACAAAGGCGCGACCAAAAATCTGCGCATCTCCGCAGACCCTGGAGAGGTGCTGCGCTCGGCTGCAGAGGTTATAAGCGAACAAAGAGAACGGCACAGGGCAAGAGAGGTTTCGCGTTTGTGACAGGTGATAAGTGCTGCTGAGAGCACTACCTGATGGAAGAACAAATGTAGTGCAGTACTTAACTCAGATTTTTGTTTGTCCTTATACCTGTTTGCCCACGCTATAGTGTATTTTCCATTGTGTAGGAAAATACGTTGAGAATGAAGGAAGAGATTTGTGCTGTTAAATCAATATTTCAATTGTTACAATGTAATTGATTGAAATCTTGAATATGAACTTCAGATGTTGTTAGATCTGACTTGTTGCCAATATCACATGGTTACAATTGCGCTTGGAAATGTAACAACCCCACTTTGACGTGTTACTTCACTGAGATTGACGCTTGGTATTAGTAAATTAAAACTATTAAAGAATTGACTAAAGTATGCATGAGTGAACATCCAGGTCCTTGTTTTCATTAGGTTGATCCTCTTTCAATGACATCCCCACCCTCTGTCTGAATACTGGGAATTAATTGCGAATGGGGCTGCGCTCTGGAAAACATCGTACATTTAGTTTTTGTTCGGCTTTCAGGACAAGTTGTAAGTCATGCAGTGAGTCCTGAAGCTGGGTGAAGACAGACTGAAGCTGTGTCACAGGCTGACTTAATGAGGGGTTGGTTGATGTACTTTCGTGTACTCTCTCTCTCTCTCTCTATCTATCTATCTATCTATCTATCCATCCTGCAGTGAATGATTACATAATTGGTCATTTGTCTTCATAGTATATGCAGTATACATGTATACATTAGATGGAACTGGACTCCTTATCAGAGCAGATGACTCCAGCAACCTCTGAGTCTGAGAACACAGCTCTACTCCATGAAGAAATTGCACACTTTGAGATGCTTGTCTCGTTCCCATGACAGTCAAATACGTCACCCCTGGTTTCCCCTCCCCCCTTTCTAGACCAGGCTTGTCCTGGCACTCCCACTGCAGTCCCACACTTCAACTGCTGACACAGGACATTGGAGGCTCGGCTATCCAAGTATGCATCACACACTGTCCCCCAGGCTTGCAAGTACTGCAGCTCCACTTGACCGGAGCAGCGGTCTGGGCCGTCAGCCAGCCTGGACTCTGTATACGCTAAACACAGAGCAGCTAGTTAATTGTCTGACCAACAATGAGATAACACAGCAAACTTAAGGAAGCGGCTGACACAAATATATACGGAATGCCTTAGAATGTGTTTAGACTGTAAAGCTACAGCTACCAATTCCTTGTCGCACACTCGTAATGCAAGCCTCCACAGGTCTAAACTTTAGCCTGGTGTGAGAAAGAGAAAGCAAGAATAGCTGCTGCTCGAATATCATGTTCATTGAATTTCTGCAGCACAAAACAGGCGCTAAGCCAACTCTGTGCTTCTTCTTCTTCAGTGTGTGATCTGAGCTTTCACCATCTCAGGGTGAACAAATTCCAAGCTTTCTATCATCACTGCACCGTTGAGGTTCAGTTTGCCTCATGAAATTACACTGCAGTATTCTAGTGTTACAGGGACAGATGCATACTGATTCACAGTATTATGAATAATGATCCTGAGAAATACACATTCATGCAACCTGTTCTGGAAAAATGGCATATATTTACCCAACATCACTGAAACTCTCACAGTGCAGAGAAGACTCTTACCAGAACACTTCAGTCCCACATCGTTTCTGTGAGAGCAGGACCGACTCTGAGAGGGTGCTGTGGGACAGTAGTAAATATGAGACTCGGTGCCTCTACACTGAATCTCTTCTGTCCACATCTGGCCCTCACCCTGGCCAAACACAGCTGCCCCCCACTCTTTAGGGACTCCACAGCCCAGTTCCCTGCACATGACCTGTGTGTCCTGTTGGTCAAAATCAGCATCACACACTGTGCTCAAGAGGCTCCCATTACGCACTTCTACTCTCCCAGAGCACAGGTCAGCCCCATTTACCAACCTGACTTTTTGAGGGGCTTCAGCTAAAAGGAGAACAGTAAAAGAGAATCATTGGGATTCTGATTTTCAAGGCGATAACTTGAGACTGATGTGCTTGGCAGCAGTGACCAATGAGACAAGTGCATGTCTGCTGTCATGTGAGATGATCTAATCACATGAAAATGAGCGCATGTGATGAGCCAATCACAATCTAGTCAAGTGTTAACTGATCATAAGTAAATTTCAACGAGAGACTTCAGACACTACAGACCTTAAACAGATACAAAAGGTATTCTGCAGTGACTGAGTTAATTCTGAATTAATTCAGCAAACTGAAAGAAACAAACATTTTAAAATGCAATGCTATCTATGCAAATTTATATGTCCTCTGGTGAACTGAATGTCCAGTGTCAGTGTAAGAACATTGAGAACACTGAGATGAGTAACACAGAGACTAACCTGTGCAAACCACTCCAATATCATTCGAGTGATCGCAAATATTTTCCCCCAATGCTGATTTACAGTCATTCAGTGTGGATTCTGATCCCTTGCAGTTCACATAAGCCATCCATATTTTTCCGGATCCAGGTCCAAAGGAAGAAGTTCCGTATTCTGCAACATCTTCACAGCCTAACTGTCTGCACACCACTCCTGCATCAACTGGATCCCAGAAATAATGACAGACTGTTCCCCACTGTCTGTTATGGTACACCTCCACTCTCCCAGCACAGGGAGGGCTCTTGCATCATAGCTCATGTATGCAAGAGATGGTGGGGGAAATAGAGGTGTGGGCATGTGAGAGAGAGGAGAATTGAGGAAGAATTGAGAGTGAGAGAAAGCGATCTTATCCAAATCCCAATTTATAGACTTCAATTCCCTTATAACACACTGCATAAGTGACATGAGCTGTGACAATGAGGCTGGCCAGCAAACTGAATTAGCCCATGATACTAGTGTGACGATATTCTCGTCTTATGGAAGTGATGTTCCCTCATACAGGAATATGAAGTTTGCTGAAGAAAAGGTGAAGACTGATTAAAGACTAAAAAAGTGAGAATGACAGTAACCTCAGATCAGTTTGTCCTTTTGGGATCAGCTGTTACCCAGATGTTTTAATAACTGCAAACTTGCATAGACATAAATACAGGAGAAATAGGAATGCATTAAAAAAGATCTTAAGAGGCTAAAGTAATTTCTTTATAACTGTGAAATGATAATTTCACAGATGAGCCATCTTCTGTGAACACCAGTGAATATTAACCTAAACCAGAATAGAGAATACTTCTCTTAAAAGAAAATCCACAGTCGACTGCCGCAACTGACCAACAACACCATCTTTACATTTATTGTCAAACCAAAATAAAAGAAGCTTCGGCTGCGGACGTGCGCAATGTTTATTATAGGCTGCACTGATTTTGGTACGATTTCAGTTTATATTCGGCATGTAATATTATTTGCATATAACAATTAAATCGATAAAATTTCATTTCCAGTTGAAGATCCAGTTTCATAAAGTACTTAAGTCACAAAATGTCCATTTTGAAAAATGGGTCTGAATTATATCGATCCATAAAATCTGCTGACTGAAGACCCCAGTGCTAAAAGTACTTAAGTCACAAAATGTCCATTTGGAGAAATACTTGGGCGACTATAAAATGCCTTTTTCCCATCACTTTTCTACGGTGTGCAATGCAGATAGCTTCTTCAGGCTCTGCAAATGAACTTCAAAAAATCATTTTAAAACAAGAGCACTCAGAGAGCGCAGCAACTCCGCCATGCCAAGGCAACTCTGTCATTGGTTGTATTTTCGTTGGCTGAATAGGGTATTGTTGCATTCCACCGCCGGAAGTAACAAGCAAAAGCAAAACACATGATTAAAATCCAAAGCCCATTCATAGTTACCCGGTCACGTGATTGCTGCATACCCCTGGAGGGCAAAACACTGTTTCATTATAGCGGGTAATATTTGACATTCCACAGAGCAGCCTCGCAATTCAGTCATTTTCTATTTTATTTGTTTCAACCCTGGATATATACATTACCTCTCTAAAGAAGAACAGTATGTTAAGAAACATCAGTTTATAGGCACTTGTAATCCACGTGGCAGCCTGCCACAGTAAGCCTATTTAAAAACAGTTAGCTGATCCTAACATTTACTTGCAAACTTCCGCTAGCAATTTTCATTTTATACAGCTGGCTGTCTTGTGGAGAATCTTGTCACATTGTCTTGTGGAAGAACTGTCACATTCTCATGTCAGTACAAATTATAAATACAGTCAATAGGAAAAAGTTAACCTTTATCAGCAAAATATATGTTCCAGGTATAGCTTTGTATGATATCATTTATTGTGAGGTTATAGGTCCCTAATATCAAATTTAATAATGGCATTACATTTAAAGTGACGGATATTGTAGCACACTTTCTAACACGTCCCCACCATCTTCATCAACCTACGGTATTTGATGAACTCAGAAACTACAATGTGGCGCCCTAGAAGATTTTATATCGCGCCCCCTCCATGGCTGATTGCATGTAAACCTGAAAAATCGAATAGCATTGTTTTTTCACCATTGTCTCTTTTTAATTTATAAGATAACATGTCACCCAATTTACATGCTTAACAAATTACAAATAAATACAAAAAAATCTGAAATACAATATAAATACCCTTACCACAAAATAAAAATCCTGTAAATAAGAGAATTAATAATTTGATTTTAACCACACAGAAATCTAAAATGACTGAAATTCCTAAACCATTATCTTGAGGAGAATAAACATTCAGTTATCAAGTGGAAAAAAGCCAATTATATTTAAAAAGGACAAATATTTAAACTTTTTGATGTAGCACTTGAAGTTTTAGTAGTGATTGAAGCAGTATATGGGGTAGTTTGAGTCATTTTCAGGGTGGGATTCTCATAACTCAAGTGATTATGCATGACAGATGTTGGCAGGTGATTAATATCCTTGCCTCTGCTAACTTTAGCTTTGCACATTTTGCAGATGACATAGTTGGTTCTACTGTGCTTTGTTGACTGTAAAGTGCTCCTGAGCGTCACTGCGATGTTTTTTTTATGGTGCTTAGAATAGCACTGCCAACAGGAGGATCACACCGTTTGTCTGAATCCATTTTCAGACATTACAAAGACAAATCAAGAAAAATTTCTGAGATAAAAATCACTGAGCTACAGCTACAGCTACAGCAAAACAATGGAGCTGGCTCATCACCCAACTCTCAGCCAAGTATATTTTTCTCCAGAGCGCGCGCACACACACGCAAACTCCCTTATAAAAATGTACCATGCTGTACCATGGTATTAATACCATTGTAAATGTACAACAGTATTTTGGAATTGCAGTACACGCCGTTACCCGTGGTTTACTATAGTAAATGTCCCGCGATGCGGTAGCAGAATCCAGCCATGGTGTTGACCGGAATCTCCATCCCAAGATACATTGTAAAGGCGAAATTTTCAAATCCACGGTGTCATGGTCACAAAGATCCTGCGGTAAAACATGGTACGCGTCCCAGGGGTACAGTTTAGTGGAAGTACCGTGGTAAAGATCCTGTGGCATAAGTATGGTACAAACCAGATGGTACAGTAAGGTACAAATCCCATGGTGCAGCAAGGTACATTTTTATAAGGTAAGTGAAAAATTCTGCAGTATGCTGTTAAACAATCAATCAATCATGCTACAAATTTTTTCTCTGTGCATGACTTGCGTACATATTAAAGTCACTTGGTATCCGAGGGTGTATCGTGATACGGAGGTAATGTCGTACTGGCCAGGGTACCGTGGTACTAACAGGGGGACTGCGGTACTGACTGGATACTGCGGTGCCCTCTTTCAGAATCTTATGTTAGCGACGGGGAATGCCGTGGTACGAAAGGGTGTGCATAGTGGCGGCAGAGATGCCGCTGATGCGGAGGTGTACCATGGTGGCGGCAGGGGAGTACCATGGTGCGAAAGAGGCGTACCATGATAGCGGCAGGGAATGCCGTGGTACTGGAAGGGGTGTACCATAGTATGACAGATTACCGTGGTACTGGAAGGGGTGTGCCAAAACTGGTAGCGGCAAGAGAGATTACCATGGTACCATAACGAAGTGCCATGAATGCTACTATGAAAACCATGGTACCAATAAGTGTACCTTGGTACAATTCAATTACCATAGATATACCATATAACCATGATTTTACTGTGATATTTGCATGGTAGCATGGTACATTTTTATAAGGGCTAACTTGGTTGATTAAACAACAGCATGCCACAACTAAGCAATGCAACTCAGTGTAACTATTTTAGTGATAAATAAAGGAATCAGAACTGAGCAAAACTGTTGGCAATAATAGCTAGCTACCCAACTCTCAGTCACAGGTATTTTTCTCCAGAGCGCCCGCACACACAGACCAGCAACGCAGGTCTAAAAGCCCACTCTTACATCTATCCACTCTGCGAATCAAAAGAAATACAGTCCATTTCACACAAAAACTTTTCTTGCGCAACAACCCGAGCTAAGACAAAGCAAGCAAACTACACTAACAGGCTAAAACGTCGATTAGCCTCTCAGGCTCCACTAAGATGATACAGCGCCTGTTCCACGACTAAATGAACAGACTTCGTGCACAAAAGGAACAAGCAACCACTGATCCAGAATAACTGGATAGCTGATGAGGTCATAATTTTGGAAGTAACCCAGTGCAAAAGCCATGTTAGCATTTAACTATATCTCTCAGAACATTACTCATTGAACCGCGTTTAGCCAGCGATATAATTAATTGAGAAGATATCTTTTCTGAACCACGGAAGAAATGATATTTTATGTTTCCTCCTCAGATCGACCTGATTGTACAAAAAATGCCTCAAAGACCGCAGATTTAACTACAGTAGGCAGCAGTTGTACATACCTTTAACATTTTCAATGGTCAACTTCAGCATTTGACAATATGTATGACCAATGAGTGCATTCCAATGGAAATCTATACAAAAGATTTTTTGTATCTCGCCTGAGTAGAGACAGTGGTACAAGCAAATTGAGAATCCCAAAGTCCTTCGAACTGAAGAAGACAAGACGTCAATCCTGCATGTATTATGATTATTCTGTGTATGGGGGGGGATTTAATAACTTCATGAAAAAATTAATTAGCCATCAGCTTGCATCTTGTCAACCTTTGTCTTTATTTTAGAAACACTGGGTGTGAGATTCAATAAAGGAATAAGCCCCGAGAAGCAGTGGGTTACAGTGATTTTATAACGGCGGAGCGGCATTCTAAGGCATGACGTGCCTTAGTGCCCTCATAGATTATAAATCTGTAACACCTCAAAGGCTTATTACTAGCAGTTACCCTACATATAGCTATTTGTAGCTCATACAACCCCACTTCAAAAAATGTGAACTATCCCTTTAAGGGTGGCCCGACTCTCCCCAACCTCCCCTATATAAAATCCAGTATATTCAATGTTTATTTAATGGGAAAACATGACAGAAAAATAGGGACTTGAGCTGTTGTCCGGTATGAGTCAGTTTGGGTTTTATACGAGGACGGTTTAGGCGAGTCCTACTGCAGTTGTATGTATTTTCAATCAGGTTGGGTCAATAATGCTGTTGTTTGGGAGGTAAAGGGGAAAAAATCTTAATTTTCATTGCAAAGGTGAGTGCTATTTGGCAGCCTTCTCAAACATTGATTGTGTCAGTTGTTAGTCTACGATTACCAGCCAGCCGTTCAATAGTAGCCCCGTAACGGTAGCAACAAATCCACAATTGCCTCCTCTCTGTTTTTTTTTATTTTATTTTATTTTATTTTTCTGGATGGGATTATGTACAAGTACAACCCAGGCTTTCCTCCTCATCAGTCACTGAATCCTACTGAACAACAAATAACTGGTATTTTGGCTCAGTAGTATGGTTAAAATGACTGGAGGAAAGCGGAGAAATCGCTCTTTTGCCCTCCAGGTGGGCGTTTCCATTAAACTGTGATGTCATATGAAAACTAGCTGGATTTGAACTTTGGCCTGTATCTCAGCTGTACTTTGGCTTAGATATGCCAAAATGTAATCATAATATAACAGCGCACCTCTGAATCCTGCAAAGATTTGAAAGGTTAAAATCTCTTGATGCGACGAGTTTTTGAGATATCCTGTACACGAACAGACAGACAAACAAACCAATGCCGGCAAAAACATACACCTCCTTGGCAGAGGTGACCAATAACTTTTGTGCCGTTAAGCTGGAATAAGTCTATAAGATTAATTTTCAAAAACCAGCTAAGCTTATATCTAATGTTAAATTCTGATCGCTGTGGGATGTCTCGCAAAGTAGCACACACTACGTCATCAATGAAATGCTCTTTATGAACTTCTGTAGTCTTTGATCTTCCTTCATGCAGTGGCACCCCCAGAAAATTTACATAAGAATTGTAGATGGGGCCAGAGAGAAGATCTTTGGGTGACACACCAAATCCAGTCCTCACTTGTGAAGCCAGTTCAGTTCATACGGTCGCCAGACTGCAGCATGGGGCAGCAGGGCTTATATTTATTTTTCTCAGGATTTTTTTTTTTTTCAATTTTTGTCTTGAGTGAAGATGTCTTATGAACATGAAGTGAATATGAGGTTCCTTCAAAAGGGTGTGTACAGGGGCAGAACAGTGATTTTATAAGTGTGGGTGTTCTAGGGGTGAGATGTGAGCACCGCAACCCCCACCTCCGGCCTGCCACGCCAGTCCCCACAACAGGCCACATTAACCCATTTGCGCAGATTACAAAATTATGCCAATTTTTCCTGCTGTGCATAAGCCTATTTAAGATTTATAACTCAGTATTTGTGTCATTGAGACTCTGGAAAATTATTAAAATGAAGCTAGACATTTGGAAATTCAATTACAGAATTGTTTAGAAGATTAAATTCGAATTCTGAACCGGTACGTCCTGTCTATGCAGAAATGGAAAATGAATGCCATGGTTCTAAATTCTCTTAGCCACATTATGTGGAAATAATTGGGTTCAAAATAATTTTTAATAACGCATCAACTCCCCTCTTCTCCAAGATTATAGTACAACCCGATTCGAGAAATAGTTGGGACAAAGTATAAATTATTGAATAAATCAAAAGCATAATGACTTTCCAAATCCACCGAAGCTAATATTTTATTCACAATAGAACATAGATAACATAGCAAATGTTGAAACTGAGAAATTTTACAATTTTATCCATAAAATGAACTCATTTCAAATTTGATGGCTGCTACAGGTCTCGATAAAGTTGGGACAGGGGCCTGAATACCATGGTGTAGTATCCCCTCTTCTTTTTAACACCGCGTGGAGACATCTGGACATTGAGGAGACAAGTTTCTTGAGTTTAGCCATTGAAATTTGATACCACTCTTGTTAAATACAGGCTTCCAGTATTGAGCTGTGTCTCCTTGTGGACTAATGGTTTTAATTATGTGCCAAGTGTTCTCAATGGGTGAAGAATCGAGACTGCAGGCAGGCAGGTTCAGCTACAGACTCTTCTTCTACTCTGGCTATGCTGTTGTAATAGCTGCAAACAGTTTTTGCATTGTCCTGCTGAAATACACAAGGCCTTCCCTGGAATAGATGTCGTCTGGAGGGGAGCATATGTTGCTCTAAAACCTTTATATACCTTTCAGCATTTATGGTGCTTTTTAAAACATGCAAGTATCCCACACCATATACACTAATGCATCCCCTTACCATCAGAGATGCTGACTTTTGAACTGAACGCTGATAACAGGAGAGAATTGGTCTTTCTACTCCTCTTTGGGGCCCTTGATTTCAACAAGAATGTCAGAATTTGGACTCGTCTGACCACAGGACACTTTGCCACTTTGCTACCAGTCCATTTTAAATGAGCCTTGGCACACACAGGGCATAAATGGAATTGCTTCTGGATCGTAACTCAACAGTATTTCCTTTTTGCATGATAGAGTTTGGGTGGCATCTGTGGATGGCCTGTGGACTATCGTTTACAGACAGTGGTTTTCTTGAAGTATTCCTGGGCGGCCCATTTAGTAATGTCAATGACAGAATCATGCAGGTGGGTGATGCAGTGGCGTCTGAGGGGCACGAAGATCACGGGCATCAGTAAAGTCTTCCGCCTTGTCCCTTACGCGGGAATTTTCCAGTTTCTCTGAGTCTTGGCGATTTATGCACTGTCGATGATGAGACCTTCCAAAGCCTTGGCAATTTAGCGTTGAGGACATTGTTTTAAAGTATTCGCAATTTTTTATCGCCAGGCAGCCTTCACAGGTTGGGAAGCCTCTGGCCATCTTTACTTCTGAGACTCAGTGTCTCGCAGACATTCGCTTTATAGCCAATCATGTTACATACCTGATGCTTGAGATGTCATAATTACTTTCTAAATGTTCTTTCAGCTGTGATTCTCTGCATATTAATTGCTTTTTCAGCCCTTTTTTCCCAGTGTCCCCAACTTTTTTTTGAGACCTGTTGCAGTCAAAAATTTTAAATAAGCTCATTTTGTGGATAAAAATGTAAAATGTCTCAGTTTTAGCTTTGAAATGTTATCTAGGATTCTATTGTAAATATAATATATTGACTCCACGGCTCTAGAGTGCTCAGGGAAGTTAGTGAATCATCTTTAAGCATATCTTTTACCATCTAAGGCGTGCTAAAACTGGAAGCCGCAAATGGTCGGAAGCAGAACGTATAATTCCAATATATAAAAAAGGGAGACCGCACTGAGCCAGAGAAATTACAGGCCAGTCAGTTTGCTTGCATTGCATGCAAAATAATTGGAATCTATCATAAAAGATGAGCTGGACTTATTTCTTGAGCGTAATAATATCTTGAGGATAGCCAACATGATTCCGTAAGGAAGGTCATACTGAAAACAAACCTTCTGGAATTTTTGAAGAGGCCACCAAGACTTATGACCAGAACAAGGCTTATGACATCATATGCTTGGATTTTCGAAAGTATTTGATACAGTACCGCATGAGACTAATTTTTAAAAATGTATCATTTATGGAGTTCATTTATAAATTGGATTCAAAACTGGTTACAAGACCAGAACACAAGAGTGGTGGTCGGTGGTATACTCATCTGAGCGGTATGGTCTTGATGGCGTCCCCCAGAGGATGGATTATTTGGGACCCCTGCTGTTCACTCATCTACGATTGACATGATAGAATATATTGAGAGCAAATTGGTTAAATTTGCGGAATACTAAGTTGGGAGGTTTGGCAAATAGTTTAGGAGTCCACTAAAGTGATTCAGGATGATTTGAATAGAATCCAGAATAGGCGAAATTTGGCAAATGAAACCAAATTTAATGTAGTAAAATGTAAAGTTGGCACATGTAGGTAATAAAACATTGAGCAGGATTACTTCGCGGGAGGAGAATTACTTAAAAACTACAAATGTAACTCCACGAAAAAAAGATCTAGAGTGATTTAACAGCCAAACCCTTAGGTTCTAGCACATTGTGCCATAGCAGTTAAAAAAATAATCAGTTCTTTGGATACATTGCCAAAAGTATTGAGTACAAAATCTAGGAGGTGATGCTTCTTTTGTACAACACATTAGATCAGGCCACATCTGAATGTGTGTACAGTTCTGGGGACCATACTTTAAGAAAGATATAGAGGGTCTAGAAAAAGTTCAGAGAAGGGCCACTAAGCTAATTCCAGGTATAAAAGATGAAAGCTATGAGAAGAGGCTGAAGATCCTTAATCTCTTTAGTCTTGGGAAAAGGAGACTTGAGGTGATCTGATTGAGGTCTGCAAGGGATTAACAAAGTGAATTATGAAGGATTCCTTCGACCAAGAATGTTAGTAGAACTTGGGGTCACAATGGGAAGTTGACCAAGGGTAAATTTAGCACTGATATTCGGAAATATTTCTTTACTCAAAGAATAATTTTGATGTGGAATAGCTTGCCTGACCGTACTGTTGAGGCAATGACCCTAGGAGTTTTCAAGAGCAGGCTTGACTTAAAGCTAGATACCATTGAGACATTGGGTATCTGAAGTGATATATTAACAATAGTATAAAGAAACTGGCGAGCCTAGTTGGGCTGAACGGCCTGTTCTCGCCATTCATGTTATGTTATGTGATCTGAAAGTCATTGCATTTTGATTTTATTCACAATTTACACTTCATCCCAACTATTTCGGAATTGGGGTTGTATATTCATCAGCATTGACAGAACATCATATTAGGCAATAACTTCAGACTTTTTAGTGTGTGTTTAAAATTTTTTTTTCCAAAAATATAAAGAATACGACTTTAATTCTCTTTATTTCATCAATCATACCAAAGAGAAAAACTGATCTATGCTGCCCTAACTGACCACACCATGCTCGAGTCAGGAAAATCAGTGCCAATTAGACGATTAAAATACTAGCTTCAAAGCAAGACCATACTTCTCTTTACTCCACTTACATGAGCATAGGCTTGAAAAAGGAATCAATCTTCATCTGCCTTTTCCTTTCGTGCATTTCTACGTGTCTTGCAAAACAAAAAGGGCAATATCATTTTGAACCATGAGTGATATTATATGCATACAAATTTTCCTTCAGAATGTGACAAATTGAGTGCAGTAATGAACATATTCCTTTTTGATATCTAGGAGGAACTAATCCTTAGTCCAAATGTAGCATTTTCCAATTAAGACGTGGGATATGCTGAAATTATTTTTAGTTTTAGGAGCATTCTTTGGGCGTGTTCAGTGCCCTCAGAAATTACAGGCACCCTTACCGAATATGTGCAAAACAGGCAATGAATAAAATGTCTCGGCTGTTTATCCTCCTGTTCTTTCACTGAAACTGTTCACAAAATCTTACCTTTTCATTGAAGTAAATCATCGAAAGAAATAAAATTTTGACATCAATTTTTTTTCTCCAGAATAGGTGTGCCGCTACAATTGCCATCCATAGAATAATCTACGATTAAATTCTAACAGACGCATATTTCCATTTATGTTTTACCGCGTTAAAGTTCACCTGTTTGATTCTGAAGCTCTTCAGGTGTCATGCATGACTTCAGCTGTCACGAGGGAATAAATCTGATGAGACATTTGCTGAATTCATTGTTTATCAATATGAGACAGGCCTCAAACACAGTAGCAGGTGGCGATGAAATGTTGCTTTGAGCCACAGATGGGAAGAATAGAAAGGTGTATTAAAGTAGGAAGCTAGAGCTCGTGCTACTCTAGAATTAATATAATAGTTAACAGAATTTTCAATGTAAGTTTACACTTAAAATTTATAATAATTTAAGAGCTGGCCCGGGGTAAAAGGGGGCAATCGAAGTCTCGTCGCACCATGAGGAAAAAGCCAGTCACGTCCTTAAGAAGAGAGCGGAAGGAAGTGGGGTGCAGTACTGAAATGTATTTGAGCATTTAGTGATTACAGTAGTCTACAATCTTAGAAATAACTTTATTAATCAACATGACAAACCATATACCATGTACTCTATCACACGTGATGGTTTTTAAAATTATCTGCCTGACCATTTTGCAATATTCATAGGTTAAACGGCTAGTTAGTTACATGGCTAACACTAGCTCCATAGTTATTTCTGAGGTTACCAAGCTAGCGCAGGCTAGATTTGGACCTAGCTGTCCTGCGTCCACCAAACAAAAATGTCTGACACTGAGAGCGGTCATGGTGTCTTGACCCTCTCCTGGAGACTCCTGAGCCCTGTGGTACCTCTTTAGAGTAAATGAATCACTTTGAACGAGATGGAGCTCATAACAGGCACGACCTTTTATTTGAGCTTGCTCACTCTGGTTTAACCCCAGAAGGAATCAGGAAAAGATAGTCAAATGGGACCTGTGCAGTGACGTAGTCCCTAACCATCAAGTAACACTGTGAAGAAAGAAAAAAAATCAATTGGGAAATTTATGAGAACATTTTGATTTTTTTTTTAATTTGCCATTTTGACATATTGCGAGGTATCGGATAGTCAAAGAATTTACCAGAAGATTCCTCTTTGGCACCACACTGTTCTTTCATGCCGACAAAAAGCAATTTGCATCTTATTTGCAAAAGTGTTCCCAACATAATTGCCTGGAATCCATACATATCAAGTGCTGAATTAAGCTCTAGCAGTCACTACTGATATGTCAGCCTCCGGTCGATGAGCCAGCGTTTGACTTTTGCACTTTCAAATATTCGGCGCAAATCACTTGAGTTCTTGATTGGCTCTGATGTAGGGGTGTCGCCCTTTGAGACTTGTGACAGGTCCTGAATGAATTGGTTGTGGGAGAGAAGTGAATGTGACACAGATTATCACCGGGTATTTTGCCCCATTATGCAAAATTAAATATTAGACCTATTCATTCACAGGCCATATCCTCCAAACATTCTAGTGCTGCAATGGCATTTTTTAAAACCAAGAGATCAGGAAAGGAACTTTTGTTCAGCAGCGATCACCTTGAGCATCACAGCAGCCTGAACATACAGTATGGACTCGCGGCAAGGCTGGATGGGTAATCTGGCGTACGGGAAATGCCTGGTGGGCGGCGCGCACATTTGGGCGATGCAATCATAGTTTATAAATTATAATATGTCGATAGTACGAGCGACCCGCGCCCGTCCTTTGGCTGCGGAAGCGGCCCATTGTTCATTTTCTACGGTGACACAGGGCGGCCCAATGAAATCTCTGAGCCCTCCTCCTCAGGGAAAAAAACACCAATTAGCACCGCAGTCCGTTGATGGCCCACATTAAAGCGAGCAAACAGCAGGTTAAAGGGGAACTATGCAGGATTTTGGCCGTAATTATTGTGCCTCGGAGTCACTGAGATGGTTAAGCGACTTGTTATGGGGAGAATGGGGCTTATCTGCCCACTCCCCAGCGCATCTTGGCTGAAAACCGACCTTGCAAGATCAAGTCCACCGCCCCGGTGTCCCAAATCTCATCGCTGGATGGAGCTATCGCGAGAAACGAACTGCGTTACAGTACGAGACAAAAACACTTCCCGGCTAGTAATAAAAGAAAGGCAGCTTCTCTTCACTGGTGTTACGATGGAGGAGCCAGCGAAAAAGAAGAGGTGACCATTGTTGGAGGAGGCGAGGAAGAGAAAACAAGCGTCTGACCGAGCGAGAAGTCAGACACGAGTCAATCTTGGTCGAGCTTTTTCAGAATGGAGAGAGCTCAAGGAGAAAGAAGCATGCAAATCAGATGCCGACCTGGCGTTGTTGCTGTTGCGCTTGTAAGTATCGTTGCGTATTATGTTCCTTGTATTCAAATGTCGTTGCCCACTCTTCATGTTTGCTGTTGTTTGTAAAGGCTTCCTTTCTTGATTATTGTATAAAATAGAATGCTTGATGCTTGTTAGCTAACAGAGATATTAGCATAGTTACCGGTGTTACGGATCAACTGGTTTGCCTGTTAACTGGTGACCTTTGTTTACAAAAATCGGGTCTTTCTCACAGCTGCAGAAGATTTTCTGATGGCCTTAGCTGTCCGTGCAAATGCCTTAACAATTACAATCCTATTTTACTTATCTATCCATCTGATTCAAGTATTTCATTGATTGTTGACAGCTGTAAAGCCGTGATGACAGTTTAAAAATCGAGTTTAATCTTCTTGCTCTTCAAAAAAAAAGAAGAAAAGAAAGAAAAGGAATGTAACCTCTTGGGATTAATCACGATGGCTACATGATGTAAAATAATAAAGAACGCAGCGGATTAACCCGCTATGAGCCGTAACGTCACAATCAATAAAGTGTCAAGTATACTCAATACCCCTCAAAAAAAACAGAAACAACTTCCGGACAGTTTGAAAACACCTCCGCTGGATGAACTTGTGACCCGTTATTTGCAGTGATATCCGTTATTTTCGGTTCTAGTTGATGATAAACCCATTACTACGGTCTCATTTTTCCAAACTATTCTGTATTTTTATTTAATATTTATTTATTTTATTTAATTGTGTTCGGTTTAGGTAAAAACGGTCATCTAAACTTTTGCCGAGTTTCTTAGCCTTTTAGAGGATATACGCATGGCCGAGGTTGCTATTAGGAAGCATGCTGTATTTATTATGCGAAATTCATTGCCCCGTTCTGAGGACATTTATTCAGAAAGCAAGGATTAATATTTGGCACATTGAATATATATTTTCCACTAATTTCTTTAAATCTTCACTTTAAAACTAGTTTTCATTGTGTAATGTGGAAAAAAAAAGCCACTAGATGGCAGTATTGACATTTTTTTTGTTAAGCCCAGGCTGGAGCTAGGTTTGGGCATGTCCTGGGCATGCCTCAGAGGGGACTGGGAAAGAGTATATAAGGAGAAAAAATTGAGAGTGTATGAGGGGTAAGGAGAAATTGCAAGGAGAAATTGTGGAAAGGGCCATTTGATGAACCTCACTCTTTTCCATATAACCATGAGAAGCTTTTGTGGATTTTTGCCTGTGTTGGAACATTTTCCTGTCCCCAGGACTTGCCCTGTCGCAACATAGCAGCCCCATCTCAGTACCAAGGGACTGTAAATATCTAGGGGCTTTTTTTTTTATATCAATCTTGGTCGTAGAGTGGGTGTAGATTAGTTCAAAGTGTTTGTTTAATTAAATCTAATTAAAGTTTGAAGAATTTTCTGTCATCCTTATATCAGCTATCCGTAATAAATTGGGCCAAAACAAATTGGCAGCCATAACAAATTGGGGCCATCAAATACAGCTCAAACCGTTGACTTACTTGTGTGAGCTTCTGGTAGTGGGCAGCTTTTTCTCAAAGTGCTCTGAGCAAAGAACTGAATGTTTTGTTGGTTTGTAAGGCTTTCCACGGTCAATTCTTCTTAATTTAACAAGCCAATCTTTCAAAAGGGCTTCATTATTTTGTGGAAATTGATGGAAACTTATTTTGCTGTATTTTCCAGATGACTGAATGGCATTATTATTGGTGCAAGCAACAGCAGCACAAATTTTCCCCATTTTTCACTATGCTCGTCAACCTTGTAATGCATTTGCCGGGGGATCATGTGACCACCTAACTGCAACAACCTAATTTCAGAGGCACAACAAACTCCAGGTTCAGCTACTATCTCTGCAATGCTTGATGGTCTGAAGTTAATCCAGCGAGGTGTTTTCAACCAGAAATGTAGCTATGTCAGTTGTTTCTGTTATTTGAATATGAAATCGCCTTGCGCCACTTCAGCAGTTGATGTCAGCATCGATGGCCTAAGCGGGTTAACCCTACGCAGTAGTACTTTACATCATGTATCGTATCGAATCCTGGGTGAGGTTACATTTCTTTTATTTTATTTTGAGGAGTAAAGTTAAAACTCTATTTTTAAACTTCTGTCATCCGCGGCTTTTACAACATCAACAATCAATGAAATACTTGAATCAGATGGATGAAGTATTAGCAAGTAAAACAATTGTAATTGTTAAGGCATTTACCGCGGACAGCAGCTAAGGCCAGCGGAAAAATCTTCTGCTGCAGTGAAAAGACCGACTTTTGTAACAAAAGTTACACTGCCAGGTAACAAGGGGCCTGTGCATGAAGGCGGGATAAGGGATTAGCTCAGGATCGGCACGGGATTAGCCTGATCTCAAGCCCCATTTCGGTTGCACAGAGCGTGTGAGCTAAACCATGGCACTAGTTACTATGGAAACAAAGTCTGTGGAGCTAGCCAGCTCTGGAGCAAGCTTACGAACTAGCTAAGCTCTTGTCTCCAGCCAATTTCACCTCGCCTCATTCAGCAGTCACCCAAATTGAAAATCGGTGTCCTTAACAATCATTCTGAATTGTCCACTACACATTGCTATCTCAATTGCCAGTAGGTCCAGGTAATTATCTTAGAAACTTGTGACCATTGATGTCTGTAAAATAGCCAATATTCGGTAAAATTATATTCAGAGTATCCATGTGACAGTGACCATCACAGTTCAATCAGTCCCCCTTCCATGTGTCACATTTTTAACCATATTTTAGAATCAAGTCTATCAGATTTGTCCTTATTCCCCAAGTTGAGACTTCCATCAGAGTAGAAAATGAGCAGTGCTGCATTAAGTAGCACTACCTATCTACAGCACTGCTGCTACTTTTCTCCATCTTTATTCAAACTGCGACGGGTAAGGTAGAGTCGTTGCCTTAGTGCTGGACATGAGTGCAATGTCGCTCGCTTCGGGATACTAGAATCAAACATTTTTAGGAGGCTCCTTGGCGTAACTTTCTGGCGCCAGCATTCTACTTTTTTAATTTGAGTGTGTCTCCATCGAAATTGATTAAAAGCAGAAAGTAAGCTCAACCTTAATCTGTAAACACGTTTTTCCTAGATGGGACTATCAATTCAGTTTGTATAGGACAAGAAGAAGGATTTTTAAGGCATATAAGGACACAAACGTAGCTACTATAATAACTATAATGTTTCACCTTCTATATGCCTTCTCAATCGCACTTGACACATAGGCCGTATTAGAAAGCGAGAACTGAAACTTAGTTAGTGTCAGATTATAGTAAATGAGTCGGAGGTTGCCCTAACACTCATTTGCTTTCAGAGACCTCACTTACACTGAAATTGGTATCCCTTTCTGAGTGAAGGTTGGTACGAGGCTACCTCCCTTGAACCCGCACTAACTTCTTGTTATTATTTTCGTTGTCAGACTTTCGAAGTGGTTACAAACATTAGAGATTCTGGATCATTTACAGCCCACGTGCTCGGCATAATGTGAATTTTAACAATAATGATGATAAGGATGCGGTAGCACTGACTGACACCACCTGGTTTCAGTGTTCTGAACTGCACTGTGGTAGATTCGAGGTTAAATTTGTGTACCCACCAGTGGCTACTGGTGAAGACTAACTTAATAAGGGCAGCTCAAAACCATCCTTAAAATAATGATTGGACATGACCTGTTTTCAATAATTTAATAAAATTGAATTTACTTGAACTCCAAAAATCCTACGGACCATCATGTGTCGCCAGTTCTACTTGTTAAGATAGAATGAGCACTAATAATTCTTGCCCTGTTTTCAATTATTCAATTTTAAATTACCGCAGACTCGAAAACTCTCAACATTATCAAGTTATTTATTAGAATGCTATGAATGATGCATATCTGTCAACTCTCACGCATTCGGATTTCTCGCGCTTTTCTTTACTCATGGGTTAAATAATTCGCAGTGTCTAGAGATACGGCAGTTTTATGGGTACGCCAGTCGATTTGAAGGGATTAGGATAAGTATTAGGGATTATGGTTAGGGTTAGGGTCAGGGTTAGGTTAAGGCAGGGTTTGAAATTGGGACTGCCGTACCTCTCTTCATTGAAATGCACTGGGAAACTGCCGTACCCGTAGCAACTGCCTAAATAATTCTGCGCTCAATTGTGGCTCATTAAGTGATGTGGATTCAGTCTCTTTGCTCATATATGGCTAGCAGTCACGAATCCATTCTTTTCTACATTCTTAGTGCTGTTATGAGAAAATGTCTGGCATGTTTCACAGCTTGTTGCTTAATCGAGCACATGTGTGACTGTCCTCGCCTTCGCGAACCACTCGTTATATGAAGGCATGCTTTGGTAAAACTGTTTTTTTGTACTTGAAAAGCGCCTCAATTTTTGTGAAGCAGTGTATGTATTAAAAGTAAATTTGATTGTCGTTTTACCAGTAGTCAAGAGAAACTTTCTTTCAAGAGAATTAGAATTGCGACAGAGTTTGGGTCATTCAGCACTAAGAGTAGTAACCTTTACACTTTACCATGACCGATACACCACCTGTGATACCCAGTGCCCACTACTGTCAGTTATTAACAAAATTGGCGCATTTCTGGTAACAACTGGCGAGAAATGGGACAGCCTCCCCTGGTTGGTGGTAAGTCGAGCTCTTTCTCACATTCCAGTAATATTCTAATTGTGCTCACTACATGGTGAGAGAAGGTCGTTTCTGAATATGAGCCATAAACATTAAATTATCAAATATCGCTATATATTAAGTCTGTCTGACAGCGACGGCTTATCTCGTTCTGCAGTAACCGAAGTGCATCAACTATTCCTTTGGCGAGTGCTGAAACACCTCGGGGATTTACTTGCGCCGAGTTTAGCTCGCTAATACTCCTCTCAAAGGTCTCGCGCACCATTCGGGCTAGAAACTAAAAGGAATGACAAGCAGAGGCATTCCAGAGATCCCATCGATCCTCTGTCTGAGCGTGGTCTTTTGCCCGCTGGCGCATCGTCTGCTGCAACTACTTAGTGTCCATGGTGATGATCAGCGATTCTGTGGCCGATCTCGGGTCTGTTGAGTTAGCCGTTAATGCGCCTCCAGCAGGATCAGCGGCACCGGAGCTTCCCGCCGATCCTCCTCCACCGCTGTTGGCTTTGTGCAATCAATTAAGCGGCGGCGCATTGTTGGATTGTAAGCAATTGTAAACAAATGCACATGTGGGCGAAGTGAAAGTGGAGGAGGTGAAATTGTTGGTTACATAAACTGTATAAAAAGATGGGCGCGGCACTGATCTGAAAAAATGAAGCCCATCGCGGTACTGTAAAATGGCATTCTATTTAATAGCCAGCAGATGTGACGTCGGTGGTTGCAGAAAAGAAGTTCAGCAGCTATAAGTCTATGAGAAAATGACCTACTTTCCCACTTGATTTTTCATTTAAATAATGATTTTTCACGTTATTTTATAGTATCCTCTTGAGTTTCAAGTCTCACTTCATATTCATTTTTGTAAATTATGGTCCCAAGTAGACTAGAATAAAGGATAAACCCAGAATATGCTTTAGAGGCGTGGCTATCCTCTGATCCTCGTCCGATATGGTCAGATCCACCTCTCGTCCCTCCCCGGATCTTGATTCTCGCTCTCGTCCAATAGAAATCACATCCGGTTTCAAAATAAACAACACCCGGCAATTCAAATTGCCGTCGAGCTTCCTTTATAGTATGCTGGGAAACCAATGGAGTGGCGTCCGCGGTAGCCATCCATCTTTTTATACAATCTATGGGTGGTTAGCGGTTTTTCGACAATTTGTAGCCCAAAATTGCATCGGAATTATAGGGGGAAACTACTTGGAGAGGAAAAACACCAAACCAATGAAGGAGCAAGCGATTTCCGACCAACACATAGTTCCTCTTTAATTTGAAGTGAACTTCGAGTGGAATTTCATTCAAGAACAAAATGATTGAGTGTGCAATAAAGAGGTTTCCTGATTTTTTTTCTGGCGTTTGCACTGAGGATTGTATACTGTATATACCGCTTTTTATTCTTCTACTTCACGATTCTGGTTATCTTGCATCGGCCATTTTCCAGTATCTATTTATAATTTGTTTTATGATATAGGAATTACCGAAAAACTGTATTATTGCAGATAAAAAAGACGATGCAAAGGCTTAAGCCATGTACAGTTTATTAATGTTGTTGTTTTCGTCCTAAAAGTATAAGAAGGCAGGCTTGCTGGGTAATTAGTTTGACCAATGGCCGTTTGTCCCCAGTTGTGTTAACAGTCTAAAAACGCGTTCAGACAAAAATATCAGAAAGCAGTGGCGAGGCGGAAAAGCTTTGAGAATAAAGTAAACAGACATTGGAGCCTCAAACTTTCATGTCACGCTAAAAACTGACCTTTTGGGCCGCGATGATCCTCATGTAAACAGTTTTCATTTGGAGGGACACGGAAGCGGTAAGACTAGCGTTAAATAAATAAATACTCGCAAGTATGTCGGTTAAATTTGTGAGCTTACAAGGACCCCACTGATGGACTAGCTGTTAATAACCTACTATTTCATGCATATTGATTCATTGTTTCTGTTGACAAATAAAATTTGTCCTGGAATACAGCAAGGAAGACTTTAAAATTTTCCTATGTAAAACCCTGTCTTGACGTTCAGAATCACCTGCCAGTAAACTTGCAACCAGCGAGTACAGCGGTTCTGAAGCTAGTAAGCTATTCTATGCCCTGTTGAGTCTGTAAGATATGTAACATTATTTAAAAAGCATGTATGAGTCAATCCAAATAGTGCAATGGTCTTATTGAAAAATTATAAATGGCCCAAAGTGGCATTTCTTTTTCCACATTCATTCATGTAAAATATAAGTATGTGTATTAATAATAATAATAACTACTGTGTAGTGGTGCAGTGATTAGCACTACTTGCCTGCTGAAAGTTGTGGGTTGATTCTGTATAGGGCCTTTCTGTGTGGATTTCCAGGGCATGTAGGCTATGACTGAACTTAATTTTAACTTTTGTTCACAGCGTACTGCGCGCGTACGGCAGGCCGTCACGTCACGATCAGGGTGGGCTGCTATGGCCGAAAATGCCAGGGCCGTTTTTTTGTCCCAGTCCAGCCTGGACCTGCGGCAAACTCTGAGATTAAACTTTCAGACTGAAATAATGGCAGCTGTTTTATATGTTCAGTGATACTGTGCCTTGATGTTTAATCGTTTTTAAAGGGAAAAAGAATATATTTGATCGCTATGATTTTGTACTGGATTGATATCAGATATTAAACAAGCAGGGGAAAGCGGCAAAATAAACAAGCGTTGGCCATCCACGTTAAAAATGCGAAACGTTGGTAAAATAATAGGTTACCAATAATGGGAACAACTATCCATCTTCTCTTTTCGAGAAAGAAAGTGAGCAGGCAAGGCAAATTAGCTACCAACCATTGTTACATGCCGCTTCGCTTAGGCTTAAACTAGCTGATGCAATCATGCCCTTCAAGCAATAGCTAATGCCAATTACAGTGAAATAAATTACGTAATTTTGAGTATTATTTAATTTAGCCTTTTATTATGCCGGGAATCACACGGAAATAAACAAAAATGCGACCTCTCAGGATAGTCCTCAAAAATAACAAAGGAAAAATAACAAAGCAAAAATAATAAAACAGTGTCCTGACGGAAGGATTTAACGAAACCCAGCAAGGAACACTAACTATCCGAGGTTGCAAGCGACAAGCAGGGGTGCAAAGCCAAATCAAGTCAGATAAATCTGGCCAGAGTCGATACCGATAAATCTCACTGGGGAGAAAGACAGGTTAAATATAACTATGTCACTGCGCTCGAGGCCCAGCTAGTTCGCAGTGAATTGCATGTATGCATGCAGGTCTTCCCTGCGCCTCACTTGCTGAATCAGTAACAAATAAAACCTGGAAAGGACCTTCCCATTTTGCATCTAACATTAACCGCTGTGGTTTATGTTCCATTAACAAATGACCTGGAACAAGGACAAGTCCCCCATCAGGTCCCTCCTTCCGAGCTTCCGCCACCTGTTGGGATGCCCCTCGGACTGCCTCAGTCAGTGCTTCAAATGCAATAAGAGCTGGCATGTGTTATACCCTTTTGGCAGAATGAGGGCCCATCTGCAAACAAGGTCAACTTGGGATTGGAGAGAGGTACCTCACTGGAGTGTTCATCTTGTTCCCTCATTGGCACCAAGTCCTCATATTGGTGGTCATTATTTACTGCGGCATCATCAGCAGGGGTCATTATTGTGGATGTCACTGGACAATGAGGCTTTTTTAGTCTCTAAGTTGGGAGTCTCTACCACAGTGTGCGTCAATTTATCAGTAGTGTTAATGCTTTCCCTAAAGTCCACTGTCAATTCCGCACCAGTATCCAAAAGAAAATAATCTAATTTCCATTCAACGGTCGCACGCACATGAATGCCATCATGGTCCTGCCTCACTGCAGCACCTAAGGGTGGCAGTGAGGCCGTCTCTAGTTTAAAGGTGCCGCAGAGAGAAGAGCTTGTTTCTGACTGTCACTCAGTTTTGCAAAACGTTTGTCCAAATCATCGCTGTTTCCCCCCGCATGGCTATTTACTCCACTGTCCTCATTACGAAACTGTTTGTTAATTTTACAATCTCGAGCAAAATGACCAGGATTCCCACAATTGTGGCAATTGTTGTTTCTCGGCTTATTTCTCCTTGGCTATGGTCTGCGTACACTCAAATTACGAAGTTTGAATTCAGTATCCACTTCCACCCTTCTGGCTGCTGAAACTACTTGTTCGAACGTGACCGTATCATCCGCCCTATGGCAAGCCGTTTTAACATTTATTCCATATCCTTGATATCAGACGGCAGTGTACTCTACTAGTTCAGTCTTTGTCCGCACTAGTGGGCCTCTGGACCGAACTAGTAACACCAAACGTCTTACTAGTTAACTAGTGTGCTGAAAAACAACTGACATGTTAACTAGTCAAGCATAAAATTGCTTAACTAGTGAACTAGTGAAGCACAATTACGTGCACTAGTTAACTAGGGAGGACCAATTTGCTCACTAGTTAACTAGTGAAAACAAAATTGCTTACTAGTTAACTAGTAAACACCTTTTTTGAACTTACTAGTTAACCAGTGTGGCTCTAAATGTTTACTAGTAGAACCTGTTAGGGGAAAAGTGTCTACTAGTAACACTAGTGAGAGTCCTTTGAGTAACTAGTTAAACCAGTGAGATCCAAACAGAGTCACTAGTCAACTAGTAAAGGCCAAAATATCCACTAGTCACACTAGTCAGTGTCTTTCTGACCTTAGTAGTTCACTAGAGAGGCTAAAAATGATCACTAGTAGAACTAGGGAAATCAAAAATGCTCACTAGTTAACTAGTTCAGGTGTCTTTTGGCTTTACTAGTCAACTAGTGAGGTTTCAAAAATGTTTACTAGTAAACTAGTAAAAGAATAAATGTTGACTAGTCTCACTAGTTGCACTAAATGCTAATGAGAAGGCGGGGAACGAGGGTGTGCTGAGGCTTCCTATTGGCTTATAAGTTCAAAATAACAAATACCGACCCATCAGGAATCAGGATTTTGACATTATCCCGCCTGCTTCATTTGCATGTTGCTTACTAGTTAACATGTTGGCCTGGGAAATTGCAACTAGTTAACTAGTGGCTGCATGTTGCATCTTACATGTTAACTAGTCAAGGCATAAATGCTCACTAGTTAACTAGTTAGACTTTATTTGACCTTTATTCTGTGCTAGTGTGACTCAAAATATCTACTAGTTTACTAGTAAGGGCCAAAATGCGCACTAGTTGCACTAGTGAGGGCCCTTTTTCCTTTACTAGTTAACTGATGCAGGCCGAAAAGACTTACTAGTTTACTAGTAAGGGCCAGAGTGTCGACTAGTTGCACTAGTGAGGTTCTTTTTACCTTACTAGTGAACTAGAGCAGGCTTAAATTTGTTACTAGTTAACTAGCTATGCCAAAAATGTCTACTAGTGAACTAGTTTCATGTTTGTTACCTTACTAGTAAACTAGTAACATAGACTTTTGTCTTACTAGTGAACTAGTTTGGTCCAAAATGAGTCACTAGTAAACTAGTGGGGCTAAAATTTTCCTCACTAGTTAACTAGTGGAGGGCATTTAGTCACACTAGTTGACATTTTAGTCATACTAGTTCGACAAAATTCTGCACTAGTTGACATTAGCGCACAACTAGTTAACTAGTCATGTGGTAAAATTTCACTAGTTAACATGTATGGCAGTGGCAGCGCCCACTAGTTAACTAGTTGCGCGTACATGTCGACCAGTGCACAGTTTTGTCAAACTAGTTAGACAAAAACATCAACTAATGCACCAAAATGCCATCCACTAGTCAACTAGTGAGAAAAATTTCAGCCCTATTAGTTCACTAGTGACTCATTTTGGACTGCACTAGTTCACTAGTAAGACAAAAGTCTGTGTTACTAGTTAACTAGTAAGGTCACAAACATGCATATGGCAAGCCGTTTTAACATTTATTCCATATCCTTGATATCAGACGGCAGTGTACTCTACTAGTTCAGTCTTTGTCCGCACTAGTTGGCCTCTGGACCAAACTAGTAACACCAAATGTCTTACTAGTTAACTAGTGCTCTGCAAAAGCATGTACATGTTAACTAGTCAAGCATAAACTTGCTTAACTAGTGAACTAGTGAATCACAATTATGTGCACTAGTTAACTAGTGAGGGGCAATTTGCTTATTAGTTAACTAGTGAAAACAAAATTGCTCACTAGTGAACTAGTAAACACCTTTTTTGACCTTACTAGTTAACTAGTGTGGCTCAAAATGTTTACTAGTAGAACTAGTGAAGCCAAAGTGTTCACTAGTTGCACTACTTGCAGTCTTTTTGACTTAATTAGTCAACTAGTGAGGCTCTAAATGTTTACTAATTCAACTAGTGAAACGAAAAATGCCCACTAGTTAACTAGTTTAGCCTCTTTTTTTTTTTACTAGTTATCTAGTGAGGCTCAAAGGTTTACTAGTTGAACTAATGAAAGCCATAATGTTCACTAGTGGCACTTCATTACACTAAATGCTAATGAGGAGGTGGGGAAGGAACAGGAATTGAAGTTTCCTATTGGCTCTCCTGCATGTCTTCCTCCCAGCCAAAATTTAACCCTATAAAACCTGATGAGCTTTCACTGGTGTTTGCTACTGGGGAATAAAGCTTACAAAACAACAGTGCAATTTTTCAAATCGATTCGTTTTGATTTTATTTTTTTAACTCCATTCTTCATAAAGTTTTTTTTTGAATTGGGTTGAATTATTTCATCACTGAAGACACGCGGCCCCCCCATTTCTGCAGACTGACTTTTCGAAGACGAGTTGCGCCCTAACGACTTTGTGATGGTCAGAGGTGTATAGTAACGAAGCACTTTTTTTTTTTTTTTTTGAAGATGTGTACTTGAGTTTTGACTTTTACTTTTACTTTACTACATTTAAAAAGATAAAAAGTATACTTTCACTTCGTTACGTTGACACTGGCCACTTTACTTTGTTACAAATTAAAATATGAATGTAATTCATCATAAGGATTATCTGGATTTGACGCTGCTCGGGGAACAATGGTGCTCGGACGGCAGGGTATCTTTGTACAGATGTTGATGCCAGCGGACTTGAAGCTGCAAATTTATGCACGCAGTTACAATATTCTATCACTAGATGGCACACCAGGATCAGTTATTGCAGAGCCAGATATCTGAGTTATTGAATATTCCCAAGCAAGCCAAGCTGAAACACGGTTTTATTGGTGAGTTCACTCCTAATTTAAATGCAGGATTTCTACTTTTTATTAAAACATTTACATTGTGATATTGACACTTTTAGTTAGGTAATCCTCTGAGTACTTATTGCACTACAGTTTAAATGCTATATTTCAATAAATCAACTAGGCCTCTTCAATACCAATGAAGAGGCCTAGTCAATACCCATTCAGTGAGAATTAAAAAATTTCCAGATGATTTTGTGGCTCTGCATGCCTACTGAATATGCCTAATGTGTAAGTGGAAATTCACTTCAAAGTGAATTAAATACCATTCTCCGTGAAAGAAAAACAACTTTAGTGTTCTGTTTTAAATGTTTAATCCATGATGTATCCTGATGGATGCTTTGATCATTTTCACAGTTTGTCCGCTCTCTATCGGAGTAGGACCAGAGTCTTTTGTTTTGATTGTCTTTGCAGAGTCTAGTGCAAACTTATACCTTAAATAGAAATAATTGTGAATGAAAACAATGCTTTTTTTTCAGCTAACTATAAGACCTTGAATTTTGTTCCCAGATGCCAGGAAAATGCGATTTTCCTAGCATCCTTAATTTCAAATTTTTCTGGGGGAGGGCCCCAGACCCTGCTCGAGACTTAGCGCCTTTTGGCCCTTGTATGGGGGCTGCCCCCCTTTCCAAAATTCCTGGATCCGCCCCTGTCATGGATGTTTGCTGTTGATAATTTCCTATGTTTTTATAACACAACAATATAGAGTGACCTTTTTGGATTTAGTTGACATGTCTACCATGACAAGGCTAAACAGTGTCACATTTCTATCACTTTGCACATTGGCCTACACCCTAAATGACCTCATTATAGGCAGTGTTTTTTTTACACCTGTGAAAGTGAGCTTCAATCCTTCAATTATTGTTTTAAAAAGAAACTTGTCATATGTAAATAAATAAGACCACTGTCACAACAGTAAAATGAAACAAATATACTGTGCTCTCAACAGGCTGAGCAATAAGGGATAACAGCACATCAACTGTGCATATAAGCAACATACAGGATGAGCCAAAAACTTTAAAACCACTCACTGATGCAGCAAATAATGTTGAATATAACAATTGCATATCCAGATTTGAAGACAGAGCTTAGATAGTGAGCGAATAGATGGCTCTGTATTCAATGAGTTGGATGGGGAGAAATGGGAACTGAAAGGCTCTGACAAGGGACAAATCACTATGGCCTGATAAGTGCATTTGAGCATCTCTGAAGTGGCAAGACTTCTGAGGGCTCCCTGTCAGCAGATTTGAGTACCTGCTGACAGTAGTCCAAGGAGGCACAAGACATGAACTGGGGGCAGGGTTTTTGGGCGCCCAAGACTCATTGATGCACGAGGGCTATGAAGACTATCCCGTCTGGTCCTAACTGGCACAAGGGCGATTGGCACAAGTTGCAGAGAATTTCAATAATACTTGCATAAGGAATGTGTCACAACGCACAGTGCATCACACCCAGGTATGTATGACACTTTTTAGCCTGCAGATCAATCAAAAGAGCACCTGAGCTTCAGAACTGGACCTTGGAGCAGTTGAAGAAGGTCGCCTGGTCCTGTGAGCCCTATTTCCTTTTACATCATCTGCTTTTAGATGGGTGAGCACCATTTACCTGGAAAGAGATGGCATCAGGATACACCATGGGAAGAAGTAAAGCAGGTGGAGGGAGTGTGATGCTCTGGGGAATGTTTGGGGAATCCCTTGAGTTTGCGAACTCAAAATATTATTTGATGGAGCCGATTTGGCAGCACAAGGGGAACCTTCACTATGTTAGGCAGGTGGTTTTAATCTTGTGGCTGATTGATGTAAGTCATGATAAAAGTTTCATGAGAAATAATTGAAATTTACCGTAATATGCTTTATTTATGAGAATGCTGTCTTTTCATCAAGAGAGAGTCAGTCATATTTATTTAGTCTTTGCTGTTGTGATGTTTATATCAGATAAAGGTTGGGAACAGCAGTCTTAAAAAAAATATTGGGTCTGTCCATCATACTGTAATTTATATATCCTCCGAAAGTACTGGAACAGCCAGCCCAATTCCTTTGTTTATGCAATACACTAAATAAATTTGGGGTTACAATCATGAGATGAGTAAGAAACAAGTGTTCAGAATTTCAGCTTTTCTTTCCTGGCATTTACACTGACATGTCTCAGCCTGCCTCAAGCATGACACCTTTTGCATCAGACCACACAATATTTATGAGAGCCAAAGCACTGGGACAAAGAAAATCAAGTAAATGAAAGTAAAATGAAGACCTGAGTGCGAGAAGTAGTTTAGTCACATTTGCAGAAAAAAAAAAAAAAAAAGAGCTGACTCCAGTATAAGAAGCCACAATGGCCAGAGCATGATCTGCTACCTAGGATTTCTCAGAGGAAGTACTCAAGTCTTGTGTATCGGTGCATTTCCACTGTAAAATTCATTAAACATACAATGAAAAGTTTTGGTTCCGGCAGTCCTCCAGATTATTAGTGGTAGCACACATGACCAGTTAGTCTTCCAAATATTAATTTTGTGTTTGCTGTTTACATGTATGTTGTCTTGTGACAGCGCTTCCATTTTCTGTTCTAATCTAAAGAATCAAATGATAGTGTGATTAGAAAAAAATGTATCAAACGCAGGAACTGATACAACTGGGAGGCCACAATTCAATACATTTGGGTCTCTAGTGGGCTTGAAGATCCATTTTTTTTTTTTGAAAGATGATAGTTCTTTATGAACCAAATGATACATATAATGTAGCCAAGTGAATCAAAAATCTGCTCAAACCAACAGTATTTGAATCAGTAATAGTATAAGTAATGGCAAGTTTCTAAAATTCTCCAATTCTATAAAAGAATGTGGTTAAATACTATAGTTTAATGCATCACAATTCAGAGCAGGCAGCTTTAGGCTCTCCAGCCCACAGATTGACTGCTGACCAATCAGAATCCTTTTCCCGACAGCTTCATTTGCATGCAAATCCACTAGTAGCACTAGTCACACTAGTGCTACTAGTGACATAAAAATAATGTCAAATATTGACTAGTTAACTAGTAAGAGTCACATTTGACCTTACTAGTTCACTAGTTGAACCCATTTTCTTCAACTAGTTTACTAGTGAAGGCAAAATGTCCACTAGTTGCACTAGCAAAATTTAATTTGATCTTACTAGTTAACTAGTGAGGACTAAAATATTACCTAGTTGCACTAGTGAGGATCTATTTTGACTTCACTAGTCAACTAGTAAGGCTTAAAATGCACACTAGTTGAACTAGAGAACATTAAAATGTTCACTAGTCACACTAGTTGCACTGAATACTAATGAGGAGGTGTGGAACTAGCATGCATTCTGGCTTTCCATTGGCTCTAAAGTTGAAATAATAAAATTCCAACAAATCAGGACTTTGGATTTTGTCATTATCCCACCTATTTCATTTCCATGTTGCACACTAGTACAACATGTTGGCCAGAATAATTGCAGCTAGTTAACTAGTGGCTGCATGTTACGGCTACATGTTAACTAGTCAGAGAGAAAAATGCTCACCTGTTCACTAGTTAAAAGATTTTTGACCGCATTTTCAGTTAACTAGCAAGGTTTATATTGCTTACTAGTTAACTAGTGAGCGTCAAATGCCCACTAGTTGCACTAGTTTAAGTCTTTTTTTTGACCTTACTAGTTAACTAGTACAGGCCAAAACGTTCACTAGTAGCACTAGTTGGGGTTTTTTGACTCTACTAGTGAACTAGTGTTGGCCAAAATGCGCACTAGTGAACTAGTCGGCAAAAAAACAAATGTAAATTAGAGGCGGAATGGTGACATTGCTTACTTTAAAATAATTGGTTGACATTTCGGTTTAAACGGGCCAATTTGCCCTTCGGTTAAGGAAATATTTAACGACATGTCAATCCTCACGTTTGTCCGTACTCAGCACGGATTTTTAACTTTTGAAATGAGTACGGGCGTAATATTAAAATGCAGGGAGATCGCACTCCCCTACCAATTTTTATTTTAAAATGGAAAACACCGCAAAAACATCTCAAGAAGCAAAACGGATTGTCCGTGAATTATGCTCGCTTCCTCAAAAACTTAGTTTATTTAATTTACAAATCAAAATATAGGCTATGGATTTTAATACCAGCCTCGAATTAGCTTGTAAAATCAGCCGGCGAGCTGTATTGGAATCAGAGGTTCTGAATATAGTCGGTTCACGCTAACACTATAACATCGAACCGTTTAAGATGCAAATATAAAGAAACATAATGTCACTTGCTGGAATAAAAAAGAAACTTTGAGTTCAAGATGGTTATGATGGGTGCTATAGATTACGTTTGTTTTGAGCCCTTTTCATGCAATCGCCCTGCTGTCTTTGTGGCTGGTTCAATTCCAAATCGTTCTTATGATCGGGTTATTAATTATGGGAAGCTATTCATTTTGACAGCAATGCAAGAACACGAACACACACCACGATAAACAAACGACAACCAGATGCTTTTCGCACAAGACCATTTGCCATTGGCCATAGTGGACCACTTTCCGGGCTTTGCTCCTCATAGCCTACGTACACCATATAGACTGTATTAAACAAAATAGTCTGCACAATCGCCAGTACGATCAGTTGCATATTTAAAGGATTTTATGGATATTAATGGGATCTATCTATTTATCTATCTACGCCAAATAATAATGCAAAAATATATATTCCGCTTCAGTTGCACATTTTCGACGCATACAGTTTTTACAGTTACATTCCTTTGGGTTTTCAGGTGTGCATTAAGTCATTGCATGTTTGGTTGAATATAGAAATGCAGTCAATGTACTGCTATTCCATATTAATACTCCATAAAACAAATGAAAACACCGCTCAAATTAGTGCAGCTCACAATCGTTTTCTAATCGAGCTGGCACCGCTTAAATCTCCACAGCATATGGTTTGTACACTGACCAATCAAAATCATTGTCCCGCCTGTTTCATTTGCATGCAGTGTAATAGTACAATGTTGAAATTTCAGTCACTTTGTCACTAGTGGCTGCATGACAGCATATGTTAACTAGTTGGGTTGAAATGTCCACAAGTTGCACTAGTGAGGGTCTTTTTATTTTACTAGTTAAACTAGTTTCCAGAAAGAGTGTTTACTAGTAAGGGCCAGAATGTTGACTAGTACTAGTGAGGTTTTTTAACCCATTACTAGTTAACTATTATGGCCAAAACAGCCACTTTTGATAACTAGAGCCAGAATGCCCACTAGTTAATAGCTTGAATGTTTGCCTGCACATGTTAACTAGTTACAGAAATTGGTCCACTAGTTGCAAAAATAAGTCACTAGTGAACTAGTAGGGTTGAAATTTTTTCACTAGTTAAACTAGTGAATTTGGTGGCCAGAACTAGAGACAAAAACTTTACTAGTACATGTACACCAACTATGTTGACTAGTTTTCAGCACTAGTGAAAATAAACATGTTTTTTTAACATGTTATCCAAGACAAAAGTTAACTAGTTAACTAGAAGGTCAAAATTTGAAACTAGTTTACTAGTTACAGACTTGGTCTTAAAACTTACTACTAGTTAACTGAACTAGGCAAAACAGCACTCCAAAATACAGTTACTAGTGAAACTTTACATGACTGACTAGTTGTTAACTAATGTCAACGTCAACTAGTAGGACTAAAATGTCACTAGTTGTTTCCACTAGTTAACTAGTGAGAACATTTTTTAGCCCCACTAGTTTACTAGTGACTAGGCCCACTAGTTTACTAGTAAGGTCACAAAAATGAAACTAGTTCACTAGTAGAATTTTGTATAGCACTGACTAGTAACAAATTTAGCTTTGTAAGGTAAAAAGAACCTCACTAGTGCAACTAGTTATGGAATTTTTTTGGCCTGCACAAGTTAACTAGAAAAGTAAAAGGACCCCTCACTAGTGCAACTAGTGGGTATTTTTCCTTACATGCAAACTAGTAGATATTTTTGAGTCACACTAGCACAGAATAATTCTAAAGTCTAACTAGTTAACTAGTGAGCATTTATGCCTTGACTAGTTAACATGTACGCTGCCACATGCAGCTGCACTAGTTAACTAGTGAGGTTTTTTTCGTCCAACCCCACTAGGGCAAAAGACTAGTCAACATTCTGGCCCTTACTAGTAAACTAGTGACTCTTTCTGGCCTTCACTAGTTTAACTAGTAAAATAAAAAGACCCTCACTAGTGCAACTAGTGGACATTTCAGCCCTCACTAGTTAACATGTGAGCTCCATCATGCAGCCACTAGTGACACTAGTACGACTGAAATTTCAACATTGTACTATTACACTGCATGCAAATGAAACAGGCGGGACAATGATTTTGATTGGTCAGTGTACAAACCATATGCTGTGGAGATTTAAAGTGCCAGCTCCGATTAGAAACGATATTGAGCTGCACTAATTTGAAGCGGTGTTTTCATTTGTTTTATTGTGTTCAAGTATTAATATGGAATAGCAGTACATTGACTGCATTTCTATATTCAACCAAACATGCAATGACTTAATGCACACCTGAAAACCCAAAGGAATGTAACTGTAAAAACTGTATGCGTCGAAAATGTGCAACTGAGCGGAATATATATTTTTTGCATTATTATTTGACGTATAGATAGATAAATAGATAGATCCCATTAATATCCGCAAAATCCTTTAAATATGCAACTGATCGTACTGGCGATTGTGCAGACTATTTTGTTTAATACAGTCTATATGGTACGCACGTAGGCTATGAGGAGCAGAAGCCCCGGAAAGTGGTCCACTATGGCCAACGGCAAATGGTCTTGTGCAACGAAAAGAAGCATCTGGTTGTCGTTTGTTTATCGTGGTGTGTGTTCGTGTGCTCTTGCATTGCTGTCAAAATGAATAGCTTCCCATAATTAATAACTTCGATCATAAGAGACGATTTGGAATTGAACCAGCCACAAAGACAGCAGGGCGATTGCATGAAAAGGGCTCGAAACATGCGTAATCTATAGCACCCATCATAACCATCTTCGAACTCAAAGTTTCTTTTTTATTCCAGCAAGTGACATTATGTTCTTTATGTTGCATCTTAAACGGTTCCGATGTTATAGTGTTAGCGTGAACCGACAGAACCTCTGATTCCAATACAGCTACGCCTCCATGGCTGATTTTACAAGTTACGATTCGAGGCTGGTATTAAAAATCCATAGCCTATATTTTGATTTGTAAATTAAATAACTAAGTTTTTGAGGAAACGAGCATAATTTACGGACAATCCGTTTGCTTCTTGAGATGTTTTTTGCGGTGTTTTCCATTTTAAAATAAAAATTGGTAAGGAGTGCGATCTCCTGCATTTTAATATTACGCCCGTACTCATTTCAAAAGTTAAAAATCCGTGCTGAGTACGGACAAACCGTAGGGATTGACATGTACGTTAAATATTTCCTTAACCGAAGGGCAAATTGGCCCCGTTTAAACCGAAATGTCAACCAATTATTTTAAAGTAAGCAATGTCACCATTCCCGCCTCCTAATTTACATTTGTTTTTGCCGACTAGTTCACTAGTGCGCATTTTGGCCAGCACTAGTTCACTAGTAGAGTCAAAAGACCCCAACTAGTGCTACTAGTGAACGTTTTGGCCTGTACTAGTTAACTAGTAAGGTCAAAAAAGACTTAAACTAGTGCAACTAGTGGGCATTTGACGCTCACTAGTTAACTAGTAAGCAATATAAACCTTGCTAGTTAACTAGTACGGTCAAAGGAGGCTTTAACTAGTGAACAGGTGAGCATTTTCTCTCTGACTAGTTAACATGTAAGCCGTAACATGCAGCCACTAGTTAACTAGCTGCAATTATTCTGGCCAACATGTTGTACTAGTGTGCAACATGGAAATGAAGTAGGTGGGATAATGACAAAATCCAAAGTCCTGATTTGTTGGAATTTTATTATTTCAACTTTAGAGCCAATGGAAAGCCAGAATGCATGCTAGTTCCACACCTCCTCATTAGTATTCAGTGCAACTAGTGTGACTAGTGAACATTTTAATGTTCTCTAGTTCAACTAGTGTGCATTTTTAAGTTTACTAGTTGACTAGTGAAGTCAAAATAGATCCTCACTAGTGCAACTAGGTAATATTTTAGTCCTCACTAGTTAACTAGTAAGATCAAATTAAATTTTGCTAGTGCAACTAGTGGACATTTTGCCTTCACTAGTAAACTAGTTGAAGAAAATGGGTTCAACTAGTGAACTAGTAAGGTCAAATGTGACTCTTACTAGTTAACTAGTCAATATTTGACATTATTTTTATGTCACTAGTGGCACTAGTCACACTAGTGCTACTAGTGGATTGCATGCAAATGAAGCTGTCGGGAAAGGATTCTGATTGGTCAGCAGTCAATCTGTGGGCTGGAGAGCCTAAAGCTGCCTGCTCTGAATTGTGATGCATTAAACTATAGTATTTAACCACATTCTTTTATAGAATTGGAGAATTTTAGAAACTTGCCATTACTTATACTATTACTGATTCAAATACTGTTGGTTTGAGCAGATTTTGATTCACTTGGCTACATTATATGTATCATTTGGTTCATAAAGAACTATCATCTTTCAAAAAAAAAATGGATCTTCAAGCCCACTAGAGACCCAAATGTATTGAATTGTGGCCTCCCAGTTGTATCAGTTCCTGCGTTTGATACATTTTTTTCTAATCACACTATCATTTGATTCTTTAGATTAGAACAGAAAATGGAAGCGCTGTCACAAGACAACATACATGTAAACAGCAAACACAAAATTAATATTTGGAAGACTAACTGGTCATGTGTGCTACCACTAATAATCTGGAGGACTGCCGGAACCAAAACTTTTCATTGTATGTTTAATGAATTTTACAGTGGAAATGCACCGATACACAAGACTTGAGTACTTCCTCTGAGAAATCCTAGGTAGCAGATCATGCTCTGGCCATTGTGGCTTCTTATACTGGAGTCAGCTCTTTTTTTTTTTTTTTTTTTCTGCAAAATGTGACTAAACTACTTCTCGCACTCAGGTCTTCATTTACTTTCATTTACTTCGATTTTCTTTGTCCCAGTGCTTTGGCTCTCATAAATATTGTGTGGTCTGATGCAAAAGGTGTCATGCTTGAGGCAGGCTGAGACATGTCAGTGTAAATGCCAGGAAAGAAAAGCTGAAATTCTGAACACTTGTTTCTTACTCATCTCATGATTGTAACCCCAAATTTATTTAGTGTATTGCATAAACAAAGGAATTGGGCTGGCTGTTCCAGTACTTTCGGAGGGGATCGTAAATTACAGTATGATGGACAGACCCAATATTTTTTTAAGACTGCTGTTCCCAACCTTTATCTGATATAAACATCACAACAGCAAAGACTAAATAAATATGACGGCTCTCTCTTGATGAAAAGACAGCATTCTCATAAATAAAGCATATTACGGTAAATTTCAATTATTTCTCATGAAACTTTTATCATGACTTACATCAATCAGCCACAAGATTAAAACCACCTGCCTAACATAGTGAAGGTTCCCCTTGTGCTGCCAAATCGGCTCCATCAAATAATCGCTGAGTTCGCAAACTCAAGGGATTCCCAGCCAAACATTTCCCAGAGCATCACACTCCCTCCACCTGCTTTACTTCTTCCCATGGTGTATCCTGATGCCATCTCTTTCCAGGTAAATGGTGCACACGCACCCATCTAAAGCAGATGATGTAAAAGGAAATAGGGCTCACGGGACCAGGCGACCTTCTTCAACTGCTCCAAGGTCCAGTTCTGAAGCTCAGGTGCTCTTTTGATTGATCTGCAGGCTAAAAAGTGTCATACATACCTGGGTGTGATGCACTGTGCGTTGTGACACATTCCTTATGCAAGTATTATTGAAATTCTCTGCAACTTGTGCCAATCGCCCTTGTGCCAGTTAGGACCAGACGGGATAGTCTTCATAGCCCTCGTGCATCAATGAGTCTTGGGCGCCCAAAAACCCTGCCCCCAGTTCATGTCTTGTGCCTCCTTGGACTACTGTCAGCAGGTACTCAAATCTGCTGACAGGGAGCCCCCAGAAGTCTTGCCACTTCAGAGATGCTCAAATGCACTTATCAGGCCATAGTGATTTGTCCCTTGTCAGAGCCTTTCAGTTCCCATTTCTCCCACATCCAACTCATTGAATACCAGAGCCATCTATTCGCTCACTATCTAAGCTCTGTCTTCAAATCTGGATATGCAATTGTTATATTCAACATTATTTGCTGCATCAGTGAGTGGTTTTAAAGTTTTGGCTCATCGGTGTATGTTGCTTATATGCACAGTTGATGTGCTGTTATCCCTTATTGCTCAGCCTGTTGAGAGCACAGTATATTTGTTTCATTTTACTGTTGTGACAGTGGTCTTATTTATTTACATATGACAAGTTTCTTTTAAAACAATAATTGAAGGATTGAAGCTCACTTTCACAGGTGTAAAAAGAAACACTGCCTATATGAGGTCATTTAGGGTGTAGGCCAATGTGCAAAGTGATAGAAATGTGACACTGTTTAGCCTTGTCATGGTAGACATGTCAACTAAATCCAAAAGGTCACTCTATATTGTTGTGTTATAAAAACATAGAGGAAATTATCAACAGCAAACATCCATGACAGGGGGCGGATCCAGGAATTTTGGAAAGGGGGCACAGCCCCATACAAAGGGCCAAAGGCGCTAAGTCTCGAGCCGGGGTCTGGGGGCCCTCCCCCAGAAAAATTTGAAATTAAAGATGCTAGGAAAATACGCATTTTCCTGGCATCTGGGAACAAAATTCAAGGTCTTATAGTTAGCTGAAAAAAGCATTGTTTTCATTCACAATTATTTCTATTTAAGGTATAAGTTTGCACTAGACTCTGCAAAGACAATCAAAACAAAGAGACTCTGGTCCTACTCCGATAGAGACGGACAAACTGTGAAAATGATCAAAGCATCCATCAGGATACATCATGGATTAAACATTTAAAACAGAACACTAAAGTTGTTTTCTTTCACGGAGAATGGTATTTAATTCACTTTGAAGTGAATTTCCCACTTACACATTAGGCATATTCAGTAGGCATGCAGAGCCACAAAATCATCTGGAAATTTTTAATTCTCACTGAATGGGTATTGACTAGGCCTCTTCATTGGTATTGAAGAGGCCTAGTTGACCCGTGTTGAAATATAGCATTTAAACTGTAGTGCAATAAGTACTCAGAGGATTACCCTAACTAAAAGTGTCAATATCACAATGTAAATGTTTTAATAAAAGTAGAAATCCTGCATTTAAATTAGGAGTGAACTCACCAATAAAACCGTGTTTCAGCTTGGCTTGCTTGGGAATATTCAATAACTCAGATATACGGCTCTGCAATAACTGATCCTGGTGTGCCATCTAGTGATAGAATATTGTAACTGCGTGCATAAATTTGCAGCTTCAAGTCCGCTGGCATCAACATCTGTGCAAAGATACCCTGCCGTCCGAGCACCATTGTTCCCGAACGCGTCAAATCCAGATAATCCTTATGATGAATTACATTCATATTTTAATTTGTAACAAGTAACGAAGTGGCCAGTGTCAACGTAACGAAGTGAAAGTATACTTTTTATCTTTTAAATGTAGTAAAGTAAAAGTAAAAGTCAAAACTCAAGTACACATCTTCAAAAAAAAAAAAAAAAAAAAAAAATGCTATTACTATACACCTCTGACCATCACAAAGTCGTTAGGGCGCCTTTCGTGTCTTCGAAAAGTCAGTCTGCAGAAATGGGGGGGCGCCGCGTGTCTTCAGTGATGAAATAATTCAACCCAATTCCAAAAAAAAACTTTATGAAGAATGGAGTTAAAAAATAAAATCAAAACGAATCGATTTGAAAATTGCACTGTTGTTTTGTAAGCTTTATTCCCCAGTAGCAAACACCAGTGAAAGCTCATCAGGTTTTATAGGGTTAAATTTTGGCTGGGAGGAAGACATGCAGGAGAGCCAATAGGAAACTTCAATTCCTGTTCCTTCCCCACCTCCTCATTAGCATTTAGTGTAACTAGTGCCACTAGTGAACATTATGGCTTTCATTAGTTCAACTAGTAAACCTTTGAGCCTCACTAGATAACTAGTAAAGTAAAAAGAGGCTTAAACTAGTTAACTAGTGGGCATTTTTCGTTTCACTAGTTGAATTAGTAAACATTTAGAGCCTCACTAGTTGACTAATTAAGTCAAAAAGACTGCAACTAGTGCAACTAGTGAACACTTTGGCTTCACTAGTTCTACTAGTAAACATTTTGAGCCACACTAGTTAACTAGTAAGGTCAAAAAAGGTGTTTACTAGTTCACTAGTGAGCAATTTTGTTTTCACTAGTTAACTAATAAGCAAATTGCCCCTCACTAGTTAACTAGTGCACATAATTGTGATTCACTAGTTCACTAGTTAAGCAAGTTTATGCTTGACTAGTTAACATGTACATGCTTTTGCAGAGCACTAGTTAACTAGTTAGACATTTGGTGTTACTAGTTCGGTCCAGAGGCCCACTAGTGCGGACAAAGACTGAACTAGTAGAGTACACTGCCGTCTGATATCAAGGATATGGAATAAATGTTAAAACGGCTTGCCATAGGCTTGCCATATGCGGCGCACTAGTTAACTAGTGTAGACTGTGTTGATGTTGCCTTAGCAACCATCCCCACGTGTAAGAGGTTACGTCTTATGACCAAGTTTATCCTGGTTGACTATGCCGGCTAACGGTGTTGGAAGCTAACTGACTGCTCTAATAAAACGGCTCCACTGCTACACAGCAAGTCCAGTGTTTTCCCGTAAATGCACGCGCCTCTACAACTCGTAAGACGTTCGGTGTTACTAGTTCGGTCCAGAGGTCCACTAGTGCGGACAAAGACTGAACTAGTAGAGGGTACTGCCGTCTGATATCAAGGATATGGAATAAATGTTAAAACGGCTTGCCATACCGCCCAATCTGGTTTGCTAAGCTTCGCATCTTTTCTTATTTCAGGGAGTAGTGCTTGCACGAACGCCGTTTTAAGAGGCCTGCTCTTGCTGTCAGGAATTTCTTCTCGAGTCAAATCCTTTAAGCCGGAATGCCGAGTGAACGTGTCTGTAAAACGGTCTGCGAAATCATCGACAGCTTCACCGGTTCTTTGGATGCACGCCGCTACCTTGCCCCAGTTCGTAGTGGCCCTTGTAGCATCGAATAAAATTTATAATTTTATTCCATGCTCCGTCAAGGTCCTGCCTGTTGTCACCTACAGCGGTCTCAACAGACATACTTAGCTTATGAATTTCAGTGGGATTCAACTCGGTGGCTAACAACTGGACACCGTCAAGCGGATGCAAGCAATAAAGGTTTCGCAATCGGTTGATTTTTGACCACGTATCCATACCAGCAATGCGCGGATGCTGCAAATCTTTTGACCATTTGTCTATGTCTTCAGGTTTGGTTGGCTTGTGATTGAAAAAATGCCGGTCACCCTTCCTGTGCTGTGTCAACGCTCTCAGTTTTACAGCAGCTGCTGATGTTTTGCCATTAACTGAGGAATCAGAATCGTCACTCTCACTGTCACTATCGTCATGAAGGTTGGCGCTTGGCATTGTTTTGAAAAACTGTTTCCAATCATATTCCTCCAACTCTTTCACGGGATAGTGACACTGAGCAGCAACTGAAAGACCAGACTGGGGAAGACCGCAAAAACGCGGGCCTGAGAGCTGTGCTACAGATGCGGCCATTCCATTCTCAGGGATTGCGGACAATTCAGTTTCTAAATCTTTCACCCTCGCTTTCACTGGCCTTTACCTCTTTTGTTCTTTTCGCCTTAACACCTTTCAACTCCTCAGCCAGAGCCCGAACCTTCTCTCTTTCAACATTAAGCAAACGCTCAGCGTCAAGCTTGGCATTTAACTCTGTCCTTCTTCGCATATGACTGACAATTAACAAAGCCAGCGGAACTTTTTCCTTCTTTGGCAGACGTTGCATTTTTCCCCATGCTCTTTTTATGTCATCTATGGACCAAATGTGATTTTCGTTAACGTTGAAACCGTATTTTAATTCCATTTTGCGCTCGTACCTGTCCAGTTTCAAAAACGATTGCAAAAAGCCCTTAGCGGTATTCAACACTGTTTCAGCATCAATTTCGGGTACAGCTTTTCCGCCTCTCTCAGTGGTGGGAATTTCATGCGCGTTTCCATGTTTTCCGAACATGATTGTGGCTATTAAGAGAATACGAAGCTTCCAGTTAGTCAACACGGATGTTACTCTCAATCCAAATTATTTAAAGGTACTGCCTCTCCTCAGGGTACACCGCTCCTCTCAATTCCTTTATGTAACCCGGACGACGTTTCCAAAATTAGCACTCTGGTTTCTACTTTTAAATAATTTTGTTTAGGACTCCGAAAAATTAAACAAAATGCCATCAATTAGGACACCGCTTCCGAATAACAATGATACTCAATTTCATTGGAGAATACTACTAAAACGAACAAACATTAAACATCGGCTCAGTGAGCGCTTAAACACAGCTGCCTGACAATTTACACCTCAAATGTTCCAACAGGTCCCACCCGAAGAACAGCCCGGCACAACGACCGAATTGCCCGAAATACAATTCCTCGTTACTGCAAATAATTTGCTCCGGAGGCCTCTCACACCTTTATCCGTTTGCAAATTATCGGAGGTCTTGTCGATCAATACCCTCGCAGTATATTCTTTCGACTCACTACCACGCAGATTTTATGTCCTTAATTTTTGCAAAATTAATAGCCTACACGTGCACAGCCAACCTTTCTCCTGTGTACCGTGAAGTGTCGCTTCCCGAAAGCTATCAGATCCAGGTCATCCACACGCACCCGAAGTGCCCAGGAGTTCCTAACTCCAATGACCAAACAACAAATGCAGCAACAGGCCCAAATCACAACCAAGCGCACTCACTTTTCGTACACTGATATTAACAATTACCGCTCTCCCCAATAAAAGTCTCTATCAGTGTAGGTACTTCACTCAAGTTTTCACTCCGTCCCAAACAGCCATACACTAAACGGCTCAGAGATTCTTAAATTCTCTTTCGAGCAAGGCAAGATGACCCGTACTCACCAGATAACGGAGGAAGAAGAGTCTCGGGATGGAAAGGCCACACTCCAGTTATTCTCCCCGTCACCGGCGAGGTCGTCTCTCTTGTTTCTTGTCGATCTCGGTGGAACCTCCAACTGAAGAAAATCTGTTGTTTAGTTTCTTCTTTTACCGCTGATTCGGCGATTCCCACGCAGGCTGTTTGATTCACTGTTAATCCGGGTTGGAAATAACTTGCATACGGAGCCAATGGTAATGATGAGACACGTGAAGCACTTGATTAAAAGTTCAGTTGCAATGGAAAACAGTTGTGCCCACGGGAGAGGTCAGCATCACACGCAGAATGAAGGAAAATAGGCAGTTTAAGTAGTGTGAGGAAGTGACAAATAACACCCGGCCAGGAAGCCGCCCCCCACCAGCCCATCCAGAGGAGCCGGTTCTTGCTACAGGATGTCAAAACACCTCATCCTAATTTAGTAAGATCAATGGTGGCCGTCCGCCGGCGCCCAGTTGATTTGCATAGATACTATAGTGCAGTTGTTCTCAACGTCGGTCCTGGGGACCCCATGTGTGTGCTGGCTTTTGTTCCTACCACAATTGCAATTGTAGAACTTTAACAAGCTGTGACTGTCTTAATTAGGTGCTTTTCATGTTCAGAGTTGTTTATATATCTCTTTAGTCAAATGTTACATAGGAACATCCATACATGCAATGAAGAATAAAACACCCTTGAAGATCGTGTATTTATTGCAATACTGCAAGTAATATCAAGTAACATGACATGTTAAACAGATCAAATTATACACTGAGGAAATCAATAAACCGCAGATTAGGCTGCTGGACACAACTGTTTCAAGTTCTTTCCAAAAGCTTCAGGTGAACTTAATCAGATCAACATAACACAAAACTGGTTTGTTTGTGGACTACATTTGTCATGATGAGCCAAGTAGTTTTCACTAATTAGGAGCCAACTACATCATTAATTTGATTGGTGTTACGACCCCCTGCGCCCCTGCAGTCTTGGTAGTGGCCATGCCTAGGCTGTAGGTTGCAGCAGGATCGCTGATTGCTGATTATCCACACCTGGCGCCGGTGTGGGTACAAAGGAACGGCCAGATCAGTCTGGCAGCTAGCTTGTTTGCAGCTTGAATGCTGCTCTGCTTGCTCCTCTCATTTTTTTGCGCACGATGTTAGTTTCTGCTATTCATTCATTACTGGCATGCATTCATTCATTCCCCTAGAAACAGTCTACTTTTTGTCTTGAATTATCCTCAATAAATATTTCGTTACTTGAACGGTTATTTCAATGTCGGTGGTCCTTTTTTTATGTTGCGGTGACGAGCCAGCCGTAACAATTGGTTACATTGTTTTCTCTCATTTTATGCTGTTATTTCCGATATACTGCAATGTGCGAATGGTATTTTTGAAATTCTTGATGGCAAATAGATATTTCTGTTAAGTTGTGGGTCAAGAGGGCAAATAACTGCTCTAAACATTAAATGCGCATAATTAAGACAAATTAGCAGCTTGTTAAAATCCTACGATTGCAACTGTGGTTGGAACAAAAGCCAGCACACACATGGGGTCCCCAGGACTGACGTTGAGAACCACTGCTATAGTGTATAGCAGCAATCACGGCATTGACTGAAAGCAATTAGCTCTAACAGCTCACCATCCGTTCGGAAAGATGAAAGAGGAATTGGGGGAACACGCTGAGAAAACCTGAAATCTTACACTTTAAATGATGCACATGACACTCTACTTTATGGTAGTAGTGTCAGCTTATTTTTTGGAAAACGTGACTTAAGTACTTCTTGCACCCAGGTCTTCAAATACAAGAAAAAAAATTCGATAAATATCCTGTTTTTTTTAAGTAATTGGCGTTTAATTATCCAATTTCCCGCATTTTCCGGAGACAAAATTAATAAGCGCACTAAACCGGAAGTGCCATCAACTCAGTAAAACAAAGGTTGTAGAACACGAAAAACAATGGCGACTAAAGAAAGGAACGATTCTGAAAGCGATTCTGAAGCTTCTTAGAAAGAAATCAAAGAGCAATATGTGTTCCGTACCGTGCCACAGTACGATTGCCCCCCCTCCCCTCTCCCCCCGCTGGTCAGCTTTCGCACTAGTAATATCTAACCGGACCCGAGTACACTTGCATATGTCAAAATTCCGATATAGCGCATTGCAGTATGCACCTAGGTGGTTTTAACACGTTGACTGCCAACTACGAGATAACTCGTAATGGCGGGTGCACCAAATCCTGCCAGTACGAGTTATCCCGTAGTTTAACATAGGTAACTTTGGGGATCAGCAGACTGGTTGGCAGTTGTCATAAAGGAAGAACTGGAGTTATGGCAACCGGATTGCAACCTGTGGAAGTGGGTATTGAACACAAAATTATCAATTTCCATTAACAGTTCCACGACTTCGTCTGCACTCATACACGCCATTTTAAAAAGTGTTGACCTTCAAATCAAATTATGGCACAATTGCGCAATGTCTTTTACGCAAATACCGCTACAAGAAAACTCTTTATTGGTATACCGAATGCAACAGTTATATCCCACCACCAGCTACGACTTGTCTCAAATAGAGGGTTTTCCCCCAGAGGATCATGGGAAGACGCTCTGTATCTGCCTATAAATAGCGCCGTAAACAAACATTGACCATATGTAAAAAAAACCTAGAATGGCAAATGGGAGACCCCTAGAACCTGCAAGTTATCTCCTTGTCGGCAGTCAACGTGTTAAATGGGGAATGATTTTAAAAGGAGGCACCTATATATTTTGGGGGGGTTTTATTATTGAGAAGGGGGTTTAGAATATTAATATCGCGAATCTATATGCTGCACATGCAATAGCAACCCGTTTTGTGATTGGTAACATGGATTATCACCTATAGCAGCACCAGAAATTAAACTTGAAATTTTCTTGACTGGATGCTTGATGTTTTTACTCACTCGTATCTTTCTCTGGGTACCCAAACATCAAGGTATGTTAAGAAGTAGGCAGGGAAACACCAGATGCAGGAACTGAAGTGTTTATTTAAACAAAAAACACTAGGAGAAAATAGGCACACAGGCCAGAAACAAAACACCGTGCACATGCACTGAACAATTGGGAAAACTAAGGTACACTGCTAAAGGCAGGGGGAAACAAAGGTACTCACTCAAAGAGTGGCTAAAACTAGAAAAACAAAAACTGGACCTAACTAGACTGACGGACACACTGGGAGACTTAAACAAGGGGCAGACAAGACGTGGGCACAGCGAAATACAAGACTCGGGAATCATACAAAGGAAATACTCGGAAGGCACAAGGAGCTGAGATTTCACTATGCAGAGCAGAGTCTAACAAAGTTCCGTCTGACGTCTCCTCTCTCCTGCCCACAGATATAGACACGGAAGGAGGCGGGGACTCGGAACGCAATCTCGAATGAAAACAGAAACACCTGAGATAATGAAACAATTACACGAGAACCGGGTTAACAATAATGACTCGAGACAAGACGCTGAGACAATCAAGCTAAACAGTTTAGATTGAGGTAATCTAAACGTGACGAGTAAAGAGCACCACGAGAGAAGCAAAGGAAAGCATAGATTTAAACGCAGTTAATCAGGGAATCTTAGGCAGGAATTACAAAAGCTAGAAACGCTCGCACTCGCTAATGAGTTAATTAAGGTTAATACTACGTGACGAAATATTTACAATCACCCTCAAATAAGTGCTGGTTAGTACGGTTAGTAATTATCCTTTCAGAGAACGCATTCACTCAGAGTTTAGCGAGACCCAGAATCAAGCACAGGTGGAAGCAATGAATGAAATACCACAGCCGAAACCGAAAGAGGAAACATGATTGGACAACGAGACCCAGGCATGCTGAAGGCTGTCACGCGACACCACAGGAGTTTGGGCAAGAGAGAATCAATCGTCAGACAGCGGGAATGAAAGCTGAAAAATAAAACGAAAGTAAAACACAAGCACAAATAAGCACAAAGACAACGCACGAGGCAGAACCATAACAGTACCCCCCCTCTAAGAAGCGCCACCTGGCGCTTAAACAGAACATCAGAAAACAAACTACAAGAAACATCAAAAACTAAATACCAAACCCCACAAGACTAATACAAAACACCTACCAAAAACGAAATACAAAACCCTAAAGACTAAAACACGAAACACCTAACCAAATGCAAAACCAAAACCCTAACTAACACCAAAAATCTAACCAAAAACTAAACAGCACAAGAACAAAATACACAGAACATAAACAAGGTTACTCAGGGTCTCCAGCATAAGCTGGGGCTAAGGCTTGGGGTGAGTCTGGTGGAAAACTCTGATCAGTTCTTTGTCTAAGATGAATCTCGCGGGGACCCAGGAACGTTCCTCGGGACCGTATCCTTCCCAGTCAACAAGATATTGTAACCCCCTACCCCTCCGCCGACAGTTCAGGAGCTTACGGACGGTGTAGGCTTCACCACCGTCAATGATGCGCGGCGGAGGTGGGGGCTTGGGATCCGGATGGAGGGGGTGGGTGACAGAGGGCCGGACTCGGGAGACGTGGAAGACAGGATGGATGCGGCGCATGGTGTGGGGGAGCTTCAGGCAGATGGCGGTGGGACTGATAATCTTGTCAATGGGGAAGGGACCAAGGAATCTGGGGGTGAGCTTGCAAGACTCGACTCGCAGGGGGATGTCCTGGGCGGAGAGCCAGACCTTCTGGCCGACACGGTAGGTGGGGGCCGGCTTGCGTCGCTTATCCGCCGCGTCCTTCATCCGTTTCCCAGCACAGACGAGGGCGCGGCGGGCGGTGTGCCAAGTGTTATGGCACCGCCTCATGAAGGCCTTGGCAGAGGGGACCCCCACCTCCACCTCCTGTGAGGGGAACAGGGGAGGCTGGTAACCCAGGCAGCACTCGAAGGGGGTGAGACCAGAGGCTGCGGATGCGTGTGAGTTGTAGGCGTACTCAACCCAAGGCAGATGGGCCGACCAGGAGCTTGGGTTCTTGGCGCATACGCACCGCAGCATGGTCTCCAGGGTTTGGTTGGCCCGCTCGGTCTGGCCATTAGTTTGGGGATGGAAACCGGAACTAAGGGAACAGGAAGGGCCTAAGAGGGACAGGAAAGCTTTCCAAAACCGGGAGGTGAGCTGGGGGCCACGATCGGACACAATGTCAGCAGGGATACCATGGGGACGGACCACGTGCTGGATGAGGAGTTCGGCAGTGAATTTGGCTGAGGGGAGCTTGGGGAGTGCAATGAAATGGACTGCTTTGGAAAACCGGTCAACTATGGTGACGACGGTGGTGTTGCCTAGGGAGGGAGGTAGGCCGGTGACAAAATCTAGAGCTACGTGGGACCAGGGGCGACTGGGGATAGGGAGTGGCTGAAGGAGACCGGAGGGGGGTGTGTGTGGGGTTTTAGCAGTGGCACAGACCGAGCAGGCACTCATGAAACCCTTGACGTCGTCTGGTAGGTCCGGCCACCAGTAGCGACGCCGAATGAAGGCGGCGGTCCTCTTGACCCCCGGATGGCCCGAGAACTGGGACCCGTGTCCCCACTGGAGCACCTCGGAACGGAGGGCCTGGGGCACAAACAGGCAGTTACCGGGACAGGCACTGGGCGCGGCCTGCCCGCTCAGTGCTGCCCGGACCCCTTCCTCGATGGGGAGCTGGATAGCGCTGAGGAAACGGCTCGGAGAGAGGATGGTCTCAGGAAGGTTCTCGGAAGCGGCACTCGTCTCGAACCGCCGAGAAAGGGCATCAGCCTTGGCATTACGGGACCCAGGCCTGTAAGCCAAGGAGAAATTGAATCTCTTGAAAAATAAGGCCCACCGGGCCTGGCGGGGATTAAGCCTCTTGGCCGTCTTCAGATACTCGAGATTTTTGTGGTCTGTCCACACCAGGAATGGCGTAGTGGCTCCCTCCAGCCAGTGATGCCACTCCTCCAGAGCCAACTTGACTGCCTGTAACTCCCGGTCACCAACGTCATAGTTGGCCTCCGTAGGCGTGAGACGGTGCGAAAAGAAGGCACAGGGGTGGACCTTCCCGTCCTTCATGGATCTTTGGGACAGCACCGCTCCCACGCCCACGCGGGGAGGCATCTACCTCCACGATGAACTGGGGCGCGGGTCCGGGATCATCAGGATAGGCGCAGATGTGAACCGCCGCTTGAGCTGCTGGAAAGCCTGGTCCGCCTGGGGATTCCAGCGGAACGGCTGCTTGATGGAAGTCAGCGCGGTCAGGGGAGCTGCCACCGTGCTGTACCCTCGGATAAAGCAACCGCAAAAGTTAGCAAACCCCAGGAATCCCTGGAGAGCCTTGCGGTCCTTGGGCTGGGACCATTCCAGGATGGACTGCACCTTGGCGGGATCCATTCTCAGGGACCCGGGAGAGATGATGTAACCCAGAAACGTTGTGGAGCAGGTGTTGAACTCGCACTTTTCGACCCTCACGAAAAGGCGATTCTCCAACAAGCGTTTCAGGACTTGGCGCACATGCCGAATGTGCTCCTCCTGGGTGCGTGAGAAAATGAGGATGTCATCCAGGTAGACATAAACGGACCGGCGAATCATGTCACCCAGGACATCGTTCACCAGATGCTGGAACACTGCGGGCGCGTTGGTAAGGCCAAAGGGAACCACCAGGTATTCCCAATGGCCACTGGGGGTGTTGAATGCGGTCTTCCATTCATCCCCCTCGCGTATCCGCACCAGGCGGTAAGCGTTCCGCAGATCCAGCTTGGTAAACACCTGGGCCCCCTGGATGATGACGAAGGCAGACGACATGAGAGGCAGGGGATAACGGTTCCGGACCGTTATCTTGTTCAACCCTCTATAGTCGATGCAGGACCGGAGTGACCCATCCTTCTTCGCCACAAAGAAGAACCCGGCTCCTGCTGGCAATGTGGAGGGCCGAATTATCCTAGCCGCGAGAGAATCCTGGAGGTACTTCTCCATTGCGACTCTCTCGGGCTGAGACGGGGAGAAGACCCGCCCCCGAGGCGGCACTGCTCCCAGCAGGAGGTCAATCTCGCAATCATCGGGCCGGTGAGGTGGCAGAGACACCGCCCTAGACTTGCTGAATACCGCACTCAGGTCATGGTATTCAGCAGGGACTCGGGAGAGATCAGGCGCTGGCTCGGAAGAAACCTAAGACCCAGGCATAGGTGAAGCCGCATGGCGAAGGCAGCGGGCGGAACAGGAGGACTTCCACTCACAAACCTCGTGGGTGGATCAGTCCAGGACCGGGCCATGCTCGCGGAGCCAGGGGTGTCCCAGAACCACCGGGGATCTGGGAGACCGTATGATCAGGAAGGTGATGGTCTCACGGTGGTTGCCTGAGACCAGAAGCTGGACTGGAGCCGTTTGATGTTCAATCTGAGCCAGTCTTTGGCCCCTGAGGCCAAAGACGGTCAGAGGCCGCGCCAGTGGGGAGAGTGGAACACCCCAGGAGGCAGCGGCTTCGGCATCCAGGAAGTTCCCCTCCGCTCCAGAATCCACTAAGGCGGAGGCACGGCGGCTCTGGTTGCCCCAGGAGAGGGTCACCGGAATGCAGGTACGGCAGCTGGAGGAGGCTTCAGTGCGGGAGACGCCCACTGATGCTTCACCGGTCACTAGTGGGCGTTGGTCTTTCTCTGGGCAGTTGGCAACAAAATGCCCCTGCTGACCACAGTAGAGGCAGGCCCTGGATCGCATGCGGTGATCTCTCTCCTTAGTGAGGCGGCTGCGCCCCCACCTGCGTAGGCTCTGGCTCGGATTGGTGGACTCGGGTGGATGTACCACTGGGACTTGGTGACGGAGGCTGGATGACAGGAGCGTTGGAGGGGTTGGAAGGAGCTGGCCGACATCGCCCCAAGTGAGTGGCAGTCTCCTCCACGCGGTTGTCGGAAGGAGCTGGCCGACGTCACCCCAAGCGAGTGGCAGTCTCCTCCAGGCGGTTGTCAATCCGGATGGCAAGATCCGCCACAGCCTCGGGAGTCTTGGGTAGATCGTGAAACAGGAGGTGGTCCTTGATGCCATCAGCTAGCCCTTCCACAAATAAATCTCGGAGCGCTTCAGGGTTCCACTCGGAACTGGCAGCTAGGGTCTGGAACTTGATGGCGTATTCTGCCACCGAGTGGCTTCCCTGCTGGATCCGGCAGCAGTACCGCGCCTAGTGCGGTCGAACAGCCGCTCCATCTCGGATGACAGGGCCGAGAAGGAGGAAACACAAGGTAGGCGGGCTGACCAGGCGGCAGTTCCCCACTGGAGAGCTGGACCGGTCAGGTGGGAGATGACGAAGGCCACCTTGGTAGGCTTCGTGGCGTAGGTTCTGGGCTGCAGGGCGAAGAGCATCTCGAAGGTGGTCAGAAACGAACTGCAGGACCCAGGGTTGCCATTGTAGCGCTCGGGAGGCGGTAGCTGAGGCTCTGGACCAAGACCAGGAGGTGGTGATGCAGCAGCTCCAGTGGGAGGGTTAGGTTGCCCCATGCTCCCAGTAGCGGTGGTCTGCTGCGCTGCCAGGGCAGCAGTCAGGTGTTGGATCTGCTGCCGCTGGCGCTGGAGCTCAGCATCGCGGGAATCCATCCTGCTGGTGTTCAGGAGACAGAACTTCTGTTAAGAAGTAGGCAGGGGAACACCAGATGCAGGAACTGAAGTGTTTATTTAAACACAAAACACTAGGAGAAAATAGGCACACAGGCCAGAAACAAAACACCGTGCACATGCACTGAACGATTGGGAAAACTAAGGTACACTGCCAAAGGCAGGGGGAAACAAAGGTACTCACTCAAAGAGTGGCTAAAACTAGAAAAACAAAAACTGGACCTAACTAGACTGACGGACACACTGGGAGACTTAAACAAGGGGCAGACAAGACGTGGGCACAGCAAAATACAAGACTCGGGAATCATACAAAGGAAATACTCGGAAGGCACAAGGAGCTGAGATTTCACTATGCAGAGCAGAGTCTAACAAAGTTCCGTCTGACGTCTCCTCTCTCCTGCCCACAGATATAGACACGGAAGGAGGCGGGGACTCGGAACACAATCTCGAATGAAAACAGAAACACCTGAGATAATGAAACAATTACACGAGAACCGGGTTAACAATAATGACTCGAGACAAGACGCTGAGACAATCAAGCTAAACAGTTTAGACTGAGGTAATCTAAATGTGACGAGTAAAGAGCACCACGAGAGAAGCAAAGGAAAGCATAGGTTTAAACGCAGTTAATCAGGGAAAGCTTAGGCAGGAATTACAAAGGCTAGAAACGCTCGCACTCGCTAATAAGTTAATTAAGGTTAATACTACATGACGAAATATTTACAATCACCCTCAAATAAGTGCTGGTTAGTACGGTTAGTAATTATCCTTTCAGAGAACGCATTCACTCAGAGTTTAGCGAGACCCAGAATCAAGCACAGGTGGAAGCAATGAGTGGAATACCACAGCCGAAACCGAAAGAGGAAACATGATTGGACAATGAGACCCAGGCATGCTGAAGGCTGTCACGGGACACCACAGGAGTTTGGGCAAGAGAGAATCAATCGTCAGACGGCGGGAATGAAAGCTGAAAAATAAAACGAAAGTAAAACACAAGCACAAATAAGCACAAAGACAACACACGAGGCAGAACCATAACAAGGTAAGCCGAAAGAAAAGTACTGATTACTTCCGATATTGGGGGATGTTGAATACGGAATTCTTTCACCCTTGCGTTTTTGGCCGATTATGCTGTCCACTGCCTTATACCATGAAAATTTATCTTCCTCATAACTTGAGCTGCCAGACTTCCGCTCTGCGTCCCGCACTTTGAAATATCGCAGCCACATTTTCTTTACTTTGCCCCAGCACTGTTCTTTGTGATAACCACGCAAATGTAACTACTCACAAATTATTACATAAATCTCTTGAATTTTTGTGTGTACTGTCCAGTTGTGATTGTATGTTTTCAACCGTCTACATTTCGAGCAAGGATTGAATTTCTTCATTTGAATGGAGATATCTTTTCGCTGCCATGTTTATTAGAACAAGAGAGTCGTAACACATTACAGCAATCTTCCGTGGTCAAGTATGGTTGCTTTCACATTCGGTACGAGTACGGATGAATCGTGCCCGAATCCACCTCTTCCAACTGTACTCGCGTACCGTGCCCGAGCATGGTACGCTTGTGTTCACACTTACCAAGGGAAATTGACTTAGGGGTCAAGTCTTGGATCCGTGCCCGAGTCCCTTGTATGAAAGCACCCCAAGAATGCCCAAATTCTTGCACTGAATCTTGAAAAGGCCTGGGAATAGGCCCCCTGCAAATCAAACTCCAGTTGACCGGAAATTGAGTACCTAGACTGGTCAAATACTGCGGTCAAGCTATCACCAGTTCGGAAAACGACGGTCAAACTATCACCGCTAAAAATTTGATGCGCAAATACAGCGGACAGCGCGGTAGTACGGTCACGTGATACAATTGCTGTCAAAAATCGGCTTGTTGAGAGAAATACCGAAGCTTATTCAACGAAAGAATGTGTGTATTTTGTTTAGAAAAAAAAAAACGTTAACAACTTCCATAATTTGGTGTGGAAATGATTTTAATTTATTTCTTTTATCGATCAATAATCGACATTTTGTGCAGAATGAAATGTGAGATTTTGGTGAACTGCTGTGCCTCCAGATGACGAACAATTGCATGTCACTGTAATAATGTTTTACTTAAAGCAAAAAAAAAAAAAAAAAAAAAAGGTAGATATTACTCTGGCATTAATGTAGGAATTGCCATTAGAATTGGTCTTTTTAGGTGGACAAAAAAAAAGAGAAATTTCAAGCGGGGATCATAATACTTGTATAATTCAAAATGTTTGTGGAAATTAGTGAGCCCAAACCATACTGCACACGCTGTAGTAAAAGCATATTGAATAAAGAGAGAATGTATGGGTGAATCATCATATAAAAAGCCATCAAAGTATGTGCTTTGCAACTGGACACAACTAAATGGGGGTGTGTCTGAGAGCCTGTAATGGTTAAAACTGAAAAACTTTAGCACTTGCATACCACACTGCATGCATTCCAGTACAGGATGTCTGAAGAGGAAGAGATTCCATGATGGATAAATTAAATAAATGGCTATCAAAATTGGGACTGTGCAATGTGTGAATGCAGACGATTGGATGGGGGGGTCATGTTTGAGGGCTTATAATTCCGGCAAATCAAATAGTTTGTGAAAAATAAGACTGGCACACTATATTCGTGGATCCTACTATATGCCCAAAGAATATGAAGACATTCTGTGGTGGAATTTTTTTTTAATAAATGGCCATCAAAATTGGTACTGTGTAATGTGCGAATGCAGACAATTGGATGGAGGTCATACTTGAGGGCTTGTAATTCCTGCAAATCAAAAGTTTGTGAAAAAGTGACACTTGCATGTCATAATACATAGGTCCTTCTATATGCCCAAAGAATATGAAGAGATTCTGTGATGGAATTTTTAAAATTCATAAATGGCCATCAAAATTGATACTGTGTAATGTGCGAATGCAGACAATTGGATGGAGGGTCATGTTTGAGGGCTTATAATTCCTGCAAATCAAATAGTTTGTCAAAATTAAGACTTCAGTAGCATAACCATATTGGATCCTTAAGTATAACATCAAAATGGAGAAACGGTGGGTTCTCATTGGTGAAATTATGAATATATGGTCCAGAAACTAAATTTATTGGGCAAGTGTATTAGTCCAATCAATTTTGTCATGTTTATGTTTAGGTCAAGAAAAGAATTTTGAAAAAATAAAACAGTTTGTTCAAAGTAACACTTGTTGGAGATATCTAATGGATCATTGACTTATACGGTCTTTAGAATATATAATAACTTGAAATAATTTGCATCAGATAAAAATTAAACAATCTGTTCAAGGTTATTTTATTTTGCAAGGCATACATGGATATTTCTGGTGAAGGGAAGGTTAAGAGGGTAAATACCTGTCAGAAGACAAATGAATAGTTTGGTGAAAAAAAACAATTGCAATTGTGTTTGTAACAAAAACCATCAAATGTAGGTAAACTCAGGACTGAATATGGCAAGTTCATTGCTGGACATTTTTTTTTCAAATCAAAATGGCAGCACAAAGTACTTGAGGTGATGCAAATATTGATTCAAAAATTACTGGTAAATTAGGCTGACACTTGATGTAAAATATTACAAGTAATATTGTATGCAAGTTCTTTTTGACAAATTATTGTTAAAAAAACACAGTCATCCATTCAATTTAATTCATGGTCACCCATTCCATTGTCTTCATTCTCACACTGCAAAGTGCCTAATTTGATGGCCATTTATTTAATAATTCCACAGTGGAATTCTATATTCAGTTTTTTATTATAATAGAAAAGATGTAGTATGGCAAGCCAGTGTCATTTTTCCAAAAAATTTTTGATTTGCAGGAATTACAGACCCTTTGCAGTGGGAGAACATTCAATCATCTCTTTTCACACACTGCAACAGTTCCTGGATTGATGCCCATTTTTTTTTATAATTCCATCATAGAATCTCTTCATATTCAGTCAATTTATATTAAAGTGCATGTAGTATGGTCAGGAATTGTTATTTTTCACAAAATTTTTTTGATTTACAGGAATTACAGGCTCTCTAACATGGTACCCCAATCAATTGTCACCATTCACACATTACAATAGTTCCCATTTGATGGCCATTTATTCATTAAGTTCAGCAACTAATCTTCTCATATTCAGTGAGTTTATACTACATTCACATGACCTATAGTAAGCAAGTGTTACTTTTTTACAAACTACTTGATTTGCCTTCACCACAGGCCCTCAAGTATGGACCCCCATTCTACTGTCTGCATTCACACATTGGACAGTACCAAATTTGACAGCCATTTATTTTAAAATTCCAAAATGGAATCTTTTCATATTTTTAAAAAGTTATACTAGGATCCATGTGTTATGCTACTGAACACAAGTTACTTTTGACAAACTATTTCATTTGCAGGAATTATAAGCCCTCAAACATGACCCCCCATCCAATTGTCTGCATTGGCACATTACACAGTATCAACTTTAATGGCCATTTATTTAAAAATTCCGCCACAGAATCTCGTCATATTCTTTGGGCTTATAGAAGGATCTATGTAATATGGTGTGCCAGTCTTAATTTTCACTAACTATTTGATTTGCAGGAATTATAAGCCCTCAAACATGACCCCCCTACCAATTGTCTGCATTCGCACATTACACAGTACCAATTTTGATGGCCATTTATCAAAAATTTCCACGACAGAATCTCTTCATATTCTGTGGGCTTACACAAGGACACATGTATTATAGTGTGCCGGTGTTCTTTTTCACAAACTTTTTGATTTGCAGGAACTACAGGCCCTCAAGTATGCCCCCTATCCAATTGTCTGCATTTGCATATTACACACTACCAACTTTGAAGGCAGTTTATTCAAAAATTCCACCACAGAATCTCTTCATATTCTGTGGGCATATAGTAGGACCCATGTATTATGATATGCAAGTGTCACTTTTCACAAACTTTTTGATTTGCAGGAACTACAGGCCCTCAAGTATGACCCCCCATCCAATTGTCTGCATTCGCACATTGCACACTACCAACTTTGAAGGCCATTTATTTAAAAATTCCACCACAGAATCTCTTCATATTCGATGGGCTTATATTAGGAGCCATGTACTATGATATGCAAGTGTTACTTTTCACAAACTTTTTGACTGGCAGGAACTACAGGCCCTCAAGTATGCCCCCTATCCAATTGTCTGCATTTGCATATTACACACTACCAACTTTGAAGGCAGTTTATTAAAAAATTCCACCACAGAATCTCTTCATATTCTGTGGGCATATAGTAGGACCCATGTTTTATGATATGCAAGTGTCACTTTTCACAAACTTTTTGATTTGCAGGAACTACAGGCCCTCAAGTATGACCCCCCATCCAATTGTCTGCATTCGCACATTGCACACTGCCAACTTTGATGGCCATTTATTAAAAAATTCCACCACAGAATGTCTTCATATTCTTTGGGCTTATCGTAGGATCCACGTAATATAGTGTGCCAGTCTTATTTTTCACAAACTATTTGATTTGCCGGAATTATAAGCCCTCAAACATGACCCCCCCATCCAATCGTCTGCATTCACACATTGCACAGTCCCAATTTTGATAGCCATTTATTTAATTTATCCATCATGGAATCTCTTCCTCTTCAGACATCCTGTACTGGAATGCATGCAGTGTGGTATGCAAGTGCTAAAGTTTTTCAGTTTTAACCATTACAGGCCCTCAGACACACCCCCATTTAGTTGTGCCCAGTTGCAAAGCACATACTTTGATGGCTTTTTATATGATGATTCACCCATACATTCTCTCTTTATTCAATATGCTTTTACTACAGCGTGTGCAGTATGGTTTGGGCTCACTAATTTCCACAAACATTTTGAATTATACAAGTATTATGATCCCCGCTTGAAATTTCTCTCTTTTTTTTGTCCATCTAAAAAGACCAATTCTAATGGCAATTCCTACATTAATGCCAGAGTAATATCTACCTTTTTTTTGTTTTTGTTTTTTGCTTTAAGTAAAACATTACAGTGACATGCAATTGTTCGTCATCTGGAGGCACAGCAGTTCACCAAAATCTCACATTTCATTCTGCACAAAATGTCGATTATTGATCGATAAAAGAAATAAATTAAAATCATTTCCACACCAAATTATGGAAGTTGTTAACGTTTTTTTTTCTAAACAAAATACACACATTCTTTCGTTGAATAAGCTTCGGTATTTCTTTCAACAAGCCGATTTTTGACAGCAATTGTATCACGTGACCGTACTACCGCGCTGTCCGCTGTATTTGCGCATCAAATTTTTAGCGGTGATAGTTTGACCGTCGTTTTCCGAACTGGTGATAGCTTGACCGCAGTGTACAACTTGCCATACATATCGATTCCCGGACATGGCCAATCTGTCAACTGTTGCGCATTTTTTGTCAAACAAAAATCGTGAAATATGAAATCTCACCTTTTTTGAACTTTGATTTCAATCTGAGCAATAAAAATTGGTATTTCAAAGCTCTCCGGGGTGAAATGATGAGAGCATATTACAGCAAAAGAACTGGTCATCCTGGATTTCGCGAAGTTCGCTCTCGTCAGCACGACAAATCTCACCCACTGGCGGCGAATCCCGACATCTTTTGGGAATGTGTGCAATGACGCACACTTTTCCTAATCCGCAGTAGCACTGCACCCGAAAACGACACATCTGTTGACCATTTTCCAGGACAAAAGGAGCAATACAATGAACTCTATTGAAAGCGTTGAATGGTTGATTCCTTTGCTCGCCGAAGCTGTGTTCCTGAGTTTATGTCATCATAAAGATCGCCGAAGATTTATATTTCTTGAAGAAGGGCGTGACCCGCGAGTTTTAAATTAAAAGAAAACTGTACTATGCGTGAAAATTATAATCTTTTCTTTCAAATTGACCAATTCAATTGTTTTTCTTTCATATGGAAGCCTCATGGTCGGTTTCAGTCTAGGCCTTTAAATTTATTTAATGGACATTATCATTCTTGAGTCAACCAGAAGAGTACATATGTTATGTTATATTTTTTGCAACATAAATACCAACGCCACGCTCCATGTGACCAGATTTTTTTTAGATTTGACCAGAAAAATTAATCTCTTCCGACCACAATGACTGGCGAGTAAAAGTCATAGTGTCAACTCTGGTCCGTATTCAATCTCTCCTTTCTTCCAAGGTTGGTTTTGTGTTTCGTAGCCGGCAGGAAGCAACGAAAGAGCTCACTGGCTTCTGTCCTTCATGAAATGGTCAATTCGGATGCGCCTTGTCATAGCTACCGGCCAAACTATTTCTGGTTCATGTCTTTTAGTGAGGAAGATTCCTTGCTTTTCAGAAAATTCGAATGCGCCCCATGTTTTTGTAGGGCAGAGATTTATAAAGTTGCGGGGTGTGTCCAGCATTGGATGTAGGAGTAGCCTAGCATGATTTTATTGGTTGGCAATGGGTAACGTTCTTCTGTTGGAGAAGGAGGTAGGGCAGACTCAGAAGGTTCCCGCTCAGTGATATCACAGCCTCAGAAAAGTTTTTGCTGACATACAGTATTTTGTGAATGGGATTTTTACATGTGGGAAAAAGTTCTGAGTTGAATGCATAGTGACTTTATAATCCAATTAGCTTGCAGACCAGTTTCATTTTGCAAGGTTATCAATGGGGCTATTACTGTTTAAGTAGCTCCAAGTGGTTCACATCGATAACAAATGGCAAGCAGTTGTATTACCTTCCTCCTCATGTGAACAACCAATTTATTTTACAAAGGTGACATAACGTTATCCTCGCCGAACTTCTTCACTTCCTTGCACTATTAACTTTAAAGAAAATTCAACTGTGATCAAAAGTAGTTGTGTCAGCCGGTCAGGTAAGTTCAAATGGAATCTTTTTATTTTTTAATCTAAATGTTATTGTTTAAAGTGAGAAAGTAAAAATTAATCAGTGTAACTTCCTTTTTTAACACTAGAAGCGCCGGAATTTTATCACTATGAACGGTCGTTTGGACCGCTAGGTTCAAAACATTCTAATCCGTCTCTCTGAGCACCTAATTAAGCAATTAATGCATCTCCTATGTTTGCATGAAGCAACACCAGCATTACGTTTTAACAAGTTTAATAATACATTTATAAATATTTAGGCAATAGAATTATATGTAATGAACATGAATTAAGCTGCTTTCACACCGGACGCGAAACGAATTTTTCGCACGACAGATTACATTCAAAGTCAATGCAAAGGCGCAAATTCAGCGTTTTGCATTGACTTTGAATGTGAGCTGTCGTTGCGTGAATTGTCAAGGCCCAGTGAAAGCGACTTTTAGTGTAAACATTCACAACGATATTTTTGGGTAAAGAAAATAATTAAACAATTCAGAACGACAAAAACAACAATTAAAAACATCTATTTTGATTAATAGTACACATTCGGATTCAACATTTATTACAACATAACCATATGGAATATCTTATTTATTATGAAATAATTCATCGGAACAATGACACGGAATTAGAACACAATAGGTAGGTGCTGAATTTTTTTTCTGATTACCTTTTTATTTATGGGCGTGGCGTAGCATTTAGGGTGCGTTCGAGCGCGTCTGCTATGGAAGCATATAGTTAACAAAATTAAAATGAAAATGCAATGTCAGAAATGCATTTTCATTTTCAAGATACAAGCGCATTATTTGTATCATAATGAAAAATCAAATGTAATCCTCCACTTTGCATTTTCATTTTCAAGTCCATGTATGCAATTTTTATTACAATTGGAAAATTAAAATACATTCCTCATTTACATTTGCATTTTCGAGAAGTGCCCTGTAATATCACTAACAAAACGAAAACGAAAAGGCTAATCGTATAAAGCAAATACATTCTCGGAAATGCTTTTTCGTTTTTTTTTCCAGCGCGCATTATTTGTATCATCGCGAAAATGCTAAAGTAATCCTCCACTTTGCGTTTGCATTTTCAAGTCCATGTAGGCACTGTTTTCATTTGCAAGAAGTGCCCCCGCAATATCACTAACAAAAAACGAAATCGAAAACGCTAATCTCATAAAGCAAATACATTCTCGGAAATGCTTTTTCTTTTTTCAAAGCAGACGCAATATCTATCTCATAATTAAATCGCTAACGCAGTTCGCCCACTTTTCTTTTTCATTTTCGTGACAGACTGCCCTGCCTGACTTTGCATTTTCGATTTCGAGGTCCTACGCTTTTTCCTAACAAAATTAAAAAGAAAATACCCTCCCTAGTTGGGTCTGGCCTGTCGGTGAGAAGGCGGGACGTCCTCCACAATTTGGTACGGATTGGATATTAACAAATACAAGCGATCTCGTTGGTTATCATTCAGAGGGAAATTCCTGCTGCACGCAATTTTATGTCAAAGCACAAATGGCAACTTACATTGTTGCAGCCACCGATTGTGCATGGACGCTCTCCTGGACATTGCGGAGTTAGATTGAGAGTATAGCTAAGGTTTTCCCCCGAAAGACACTGCTCTCGCACTCAATTACCCCCGTGTGCGCTTGGATTAACGCTGCTTCCACTGAAATTGTGTGCTTACACTCAGATCTGTCGATCTTCGGACGGGTTATCTGCGCATCGTCTGTTTAGTAGTTCAGTCGGTTACAAAGCAAGTTCATACGCTCCTGCTCTCTTGGGCTTCATGTACTTCCATTGCTTTCTTCACGAATTTGGAGTGAAAGGACAGTTCGTATTAATACACCAGTGCCTATACGTCTCTTTACCTTAATAGCTGTCTACTTACAATGGTAGCCGTGTAACACGTCGACCTCCAGTTCTCTATTATGCGAGTCTGTGGATGAATCGCTGAGGTAGACTGAGCTAAGAAAGGGACAGATTCATATGTTCGCTTGCATCCTGCTGCTGCAGAAGAAAGGCTTGCGAAATCCATAGATCTTTCTCTTATTATACCAAGTCGCTTGTAATAATATGCTGTCGCTGGCCATAGCCAGATGTCGACACAGTGATATGTTTCGGCCAATCGATGTGTTTTCGTTAGACTAAAATTGCAGTGATCCTGCTCTCGCACTCAATTAGCCCCTGCGTGCGCTTGGATTATACCTGCTTCCACTCAAACCGTGTGCTTACACTCGATCAATCAATGGTTGGACAGATTATCTGCACGCTATCTTTTGCGGGTTCATACGGTCCTGCCCACCGGGGCTGCATAAGTAGCTACTTCATTGGGCTTTCTTCACGATTTTGGAATAAAAGGACCGCTTATATATTAATACATCAGTGCCCATACTTTTCTTATACCTTAGTTGCTGCTACATATAAGAGTTGCAGTTGTTGTGCCATTTTTGACTCCCTGCCAAAATTCTACCCCCCGTCTCGTGAACGCGCGCTTTACGCTCTCAGTGCTACAGTCGCAGCTCCACGCCAGAAACGCTGTTTTCGCTGTCGCTGCCATCCGACTTCATTGACATAAACGGCGCCAAAGACTAATTATTATGGGCTTCAAAACATGATAATCCGGATGAATGCATGAAGAAAAAAAGCAAATAATTAAATCTGGATCTTCCGTAAAACTAATTAGAAAGCTGTCTCTATCGTTTTAATGCATGCTTTTTTTTGATGACAGTTCTATAGCTTAAAGTTGTAAGTTTTGAGGTGGAATTTACGCATGAAAGAAGGACGGCTAATTTCACTAAAAGTATCGCTTTTTAATATTTAACCGAATAAACTGAATAGATTGGCAAGCTCCAATCGCGGAGTTTTTGAGGACAGTTCTACCTTGGCCAACATTGTAACCTCTGAGGTACAATAAGCTGCATTATTTTAGAAAAGGTATCGCATTTTAATATTTCACCGAATGATCAGAATAAATTGACAAGCGCCAATCACGGAAGCAAGACATTACAGAGATAGAATAGCTAACGTCTGTATGCTGCCTCTGTGCATTTGAATTTCATTAAAATTACTCCGCAATTGGATCCTACATGTCTATACATGTCAAGACAAACAGAGCAGTGAAATTATGTCAGCATGAATATTTCCTTCAGTCATAATTAGGACCCCCCAATATTTTCTCATCAGAAGAACAGATAGATCCAAGATTCCCAAAATGTAGACAAAAACTGCAACTGCACTAAACTGTGGAGACAATAGTGCCGAAATTGAAAATAATATAATTGTGGCATCATTAATTTTCCCATAATTCCACTCCCCCCAGATGTTATTAATGCAATAGACTGAAACTACAAAAGAACTTGACTGTAGATGCATAGGATCAGAAATGGAGGAGGGGGGTAAAATATTGGCAACATGAATTTTCACCCTTGCCAAAATTCTACTCCCCCTAGATCTTTTTATTGCAAGCACTGCTGGACTCCATATTTGCTGCAGTTATATATCTCAACATGTAGACTGAAACTACAAAAGAACTTGACTGTAGATGCAAAGGATCAGAAATGGAGGAGGGGGGTAAAATTTTGGCAATGTGAATTTTCACCCTTGCCAAAAACCTACTCCCCCCAGATCTTTTTATTGCAAGCACTGTTGGACTCCATATTTGCTGCAGTTACATATCCCAACATGTAGACTGAAACTACAAAAGAACTTGACTGTAGATGCAAAGGATCAAAAATGGAGAAGGGGGGTAAAATTTTGGCAACATGAATTTTCACCCTTGCCAAAATTCTACTCCCCCAAGATCTTTTTATTGCAAGCACTGTTGGACTCCATATTTGCTGCAGTTACATATCCTTGCATGTAGACTGTAACTACAAAAGAACTTGACTGTAGATGCAAAGGATCAGAAACGGAGGAGAGGGGTATAATTTTGGAAATATGAATTTTCACCCTTGCCAAAATTCTACTCCCCCAAGATCTTTTTATTACAAGCACTGTTGGACTCCATATTTGCTGCAGTTACATATCCCAACATGTAGACTGAAACTACAAAAGAACTTGACTGTAGATGCAAAGGATCAAAAATGGAGAAGGGGGGTAAAATTTTGGCAACATGAATTTTCACCCTTGCCAAAATTCTACTCCCCCAAGATCTTTTTATTGCAAGCACTGTTGGACTCCATATTTGCTGCAGTTACATATCCCAACATGTAGACTGAAACTACAAAAGAACTTGACTGTAGATGCAAAGGATCAGAAATGGAGGAGGGGGGTAAAATTTTGGCAATATGAATGAACACCCTTGCCAGAATTCTACTCCCCCCAGATCTTTTTATTGCAAGCACTGTTGGACTCCATATTTGCTGCAGTTACATATCCCGGCATGTCAACTAAAACTACAAAAGAACTTGACTGTAGATGCAAAGGATCAGAAATGGAGGACCGGGGTAAAATTTTGGCAACATGAATTTTCACCCTTGCCAGAATTCTACTCCCCCCAGATCTTTTTATTGCAAGCACTGATGGACTCCAGATTCACAGCAGTAACCCCTCGCAGCATGTAGACTACAATTACCAAATAACCTGACTGCAGAAGCAACATATTAGAAATGGACAAGGGAGTGAAATTTTGGCAGCATGAATTTTCCTTCCTGCCATAATTCCACTCTCCCCCATCTTTTTAATGCTATGACTGGTGTACTCCAGATTGGCCGAATGAACAAATCCACAGGTGAAGATGGCAATAATGAAAGAAAGTGACTGCAGAGGCAGCAGTTCAGGAATGATGAGGGGACTGAAATTATGTCAGCATGAGTATTCAGGGCTTACCGGATCTTGTGAAAATGTCCCACCTGGTACTAGGAAAACATTCCTAATGAAGTACAGTAACTATTGATTAGATATTTTCACAATCCTCATGTGAATTCCTTACGTCTCCCCTGCCCTCAGCAACATCTCATTAAATGGTTATCCTGTAAAGGTCATTTGACAGGAATTCATGCCCTCTACTATGTATGCAAGTTGCCGGATTGTTAAGTCAGCATTTTGCGCCAAGATCCCCGTCATTATTGTTTGTGAAAACAATTGTCTTTGTTAAATGCAACATGCACTTTCACTGCAGCATACTCCGAAAGCTCTAGTCGTGATTCGAACAAGCCTCCAGTCCTAATTAGGCCTCAGGATTGGGACTGTGCTCGAGTTAACACAGCTTTAGTCAATTCGTCAGACCAGTTTAATAGGAACAAGCTTCCAGGCCTAAGCAGGGTCCAGGTTTGGGACCACGTTCTCGTTAATTCCTCCGAGTCTGTTTCTTTGTCCGGTTTGTTCGGAAAAAGCTCCCAATCCTTATCCGGTCATTGGGATTGGAGCCGAGTTCCCTTCAAGTTACTCCATCCTCCTGTGGAACAGTGTGGTGCTGGCAAAGTCTGCACTTAACCTGGTAGTCTGCACTTAACCCCAATTCCGAAATAGTTGGGATGAAGTGTAAATTGTGAATAAAATCAAAACCCAATGACTTTCAAATCACACCAGACAGCATTTTATTCAGAATAGAACAGAGATAACATAGCAAATGTTGAAACTGAGAAATTTTACATTTTTATACACAAAATGAGCTCATTTCAAATTTGATGGCTGCTACAGTTCTCAAAAAAGTTGGGACACAGGCAAAAAAGGGCTGAAAAAACAATTAATCTATTAGAAAATCAGCTGAAGGAACATTTAGCAAGTAATTACATTAAGTGGCATCAGGTGTGTAACATAATTGGCTATAAAAGGGATGTCTTAGAGAGGCTGAGTCTCTCAGAAGTAAAGATGGCCAGAGCCTCTCTAACCCGTGAAGGCTTATGTAAAAAATGTGGAATACTTTAAAAACAATGTTCCTCAACGCCAAATCGCAAAAAGCCTTTGAAGGTCTCATCATCGACAGTGCATAACATCATAAAAAGATTCAGAGAAACGGGAAAAATCTCTGTGCCTAAGGGACAAGGCCAAAGACCTTTACTGGATGCCCGTGATCTTATATTTTTATTTCCGTTATGGAAAAAGCTAAAGGAAATGGGAGAAAAATTTGGCAGAGCATAAACAAATTAACTGGCAGACAAATTAAACAAAACAAAGAACTAGAGCTTAACATTAACAGCCAGCTGGTGAAAAATCCCGCCACCTTGGCTATGGAGTTTAATAACTCATTTATAAAATCAGTTTCAGATATTTCACAGCTCTTTTTTATCACCTAGGCGTGAATATTGTCCTATTGATTACACTCAGCCTGTTTTTATTATTAAAGAGGTAAGAGAATTTGAAGTATCTAATATTATCAGTGAACTGAATAACTCGAAAAGCTAAGGACAGTATTTGAACTAGATATACATTTTTTGAAAAATGTATAAAGACTCCCTGGTGTACCCAATCACACAATTAATTAATCTATCTATTAAAAACTGTGTTGTTCCTGAATCTTGGAAGGTAGCTATGGTCAGGCTAATATACAAATCTGGGTGTAAAAACAGATGTGTGTAACTATAGGCCAATCAGTATCTTGCCCGTCATATCCAAAGTAATTGAAAAATGGGTTGTCAAACAACTACAAGACCATTTGCAATTTGCCACAATTCTTTACACCCAATGCAATTTGGGTTCGTACCCACCACTCCACAGAAAACCGCTGTTGCCATGTTTCTAGAAAAGACAAAGTGCTTTCTGGACAAGAATAATAATAATAAGAACGGTTAATCAATATGCGATCACATCATGGGTCAATGTGTAACAATTAATGATGTACAAATTATAATTTATCATGGGTTTATGTGCAATTACCATGGGCAGTGTGCAATTTATAGCAATTATCGATTTCTATCAGAGCAATGTGCAATCCTCACTATATTCGGGTTTATGTGCAATTACCATACAATCTATTCTGGGTTTATGTGCAATTATCATTAGTAACGTGCAATTTACAGTAATTATGCAATTTATATTAATGTGCAATTCTCACTATATTATTCTGGGTTTATGTGCAATTACCATACATGTGCAATTATAATACTATTTGTTCCGGGTTTATGTGCAATTACCATAGGCAATGTGCAATCTTTAGCAATTATATTAGAGCAATGTGCAGTCCTTACTATATTCTGGGTTTATGTGCAATGATCATACATGTGCAAATATGTGCAATTATAATACTATTTGTTGCGGGTTTATGTGCAATTACCGTGGGCAATGTGCAATCTTTAGCAATTATATCAGAGCAATGTGCAATCCTTACTACATTATCTATATTTATATTACATTTTTCTTATGGGCAATGTACAATCTATTTAAGTATATGACACTTTATAATATGTTATCTATATGTAATTTCCCGGGCATTGTGTACATACATATTGCACGTTGCACCATCAAGATGCATTTTGCACTTTGTCGTTATGCAGTACGTTCTTTTCGCACTTCTGCCTCTGCACTGTTGAACATAAACCAATATGGTTTTGGTCTGATTGTATAAACTTGTCCTTGTTGTATGCATTTTTTTTTTGTATGTTTTGTATTTTGTGTTTTGTTTTTGTCCAGCTTTCTATCCTTCCCCTTCCTTTTTACATCAACCTGCCAAGGGACTTCGGTTGGAAATTAGCCTATAGCTATAAACCGGCATATTTACATGTATAATGTTCATTAATATGCACTGTCCCTTTACAAATAAATAAAAAATAAAAATATAAAGGTTTTAGAGCAACATATGCTCCCCTCCAGACAACATCTATTCCAAGGAAGGCCTTGTGTATTTCAGCAGGACAATGCAAAACCACATACTGCAGCTATTACAACAGCATGGCTTCATAATCGAAGAGTCCGTGGTGCTGAACTAGCCTGCCTGCAGTCCTGATCTTACACCAATTGAGAACATTTAGCGCATAATTAAACGAAAAGTCTGTCAAAGGAGACCCAAAACTCTCCAGCAGCTGGAAGCCTGTATTAAACAAGAGTGGGATCAAATTCCAATGGCTAAACTCAAGAAACTTGTCTCTTCCATGCCCAGACACTTCCACTCTGTGTTAAAAAAGAAGAGGGATGCTACGCCATGGTAAACAGGCCCTGTCCCAACTTTTTGAGACCTGTAGCAGCCATCAAATTTGAAATGAGCTCACTTTTGTGGATAAAATTCTCAGTTTCAACATTTGCTATGTTATCTCTGTTCTATTCTGAATAAAATGCTGTCTGGTGTGATTTAAAAGTCAATGGGTTTTGATTTTATTCACAATTTACACTTCGTCCCCAACTATTTGGAATTGGGGTTGTACATCTTTTAGGGTCCAGCCCAGAAAATCAAGTGCAGAGGCAGTGTACAATCCAACAAGTAGTTTATTAACACCAATACGATACCGAGGGGACAGAACCCCGGAGAAAGAGGTGAGGACGGAAACCCGGTAATAATAGCACAGTATAGTTCAGATGTTGTAGACGAAGCAGGGCTGTCAGTTGCTGGCCAGTGACTTCCATGATTACTGCCAGGTTAAGTGCAGACTTTGCCAGCACCATACTGTTCCACAGGAGGATGGAGTAACTTGAGGGGAACTCGGCTCCAATCCCAATAACCGGATAAGGATTGGGAGCTTTTTCCAAACAAACCGGACAAAGAAACAGACTCGGAGGAATTAACGAGAACGTGGTCCCAAACCTGGACCCTGCTTAGGCTTGGAAGCTTGTTCCTATTAAACTGGTCTGACGAATTGACTAAAGCTGTGTTAACTCGAGCACGGTCCCAATCCTGAGGCCTAATTAGGGACTGGAAGCTTGTTCGAATCACGACTAGAGCTTTTCGGAGTATGCTGCAGTGAAAGTGCATGTTGCATTTAACAAAGACAATTGTTTTCACAAACAATAATGACGGGGATCTTGGCGCAAAATGCTGACTTAACAATCCAGCAACTTGCACACATAGTAGAGGGCATGAATTCCTGTCAAATGACCTTTACAGGATAACCATGTAATGAGATGTAGCTGAGGGCAGGGGAGACATAAGGAATTCACATGAGGATTGTGAAAATATCTAATCAATAGTTACTGTACTTCATTAGGAATGTTTTCCTAGTACCAGGTGGGACATTTTCACAAGATCCGGTAAGCCCTGAATACTCATGCTGACATAATTTCAGTCCCCTCATCATTCCTGAACTGCTGCCTCTGCAGTCACTTTCTTTCATTATTGCCATCTTCACCTGTGGATTTGTTCATTCGGCCAATCTGGAGTACACCAGTCATAGCATTAAAAAGATGGGGGAGAGTGGAATTATGGCAGGAAGGAAAATTCATGCTGCCAAAATTTCACTCCCTTGTCCATTTCTAATATGTTGCTTCTGCAGTCAGGTTATTTGGTAATTGTAGTCTACATGCTGCGAGGGGTTACTGCTGTGAATCTGGAGTCCATCAGTGCTTGCAATAAAAAGATCTGGGGGGAGTAGAATTCTGGCAAGGGTGAAAATTCATGTTGCCAAAATTTTACCCCCGTCCTCCATTTCTGATCCTCTGCATCTACAGTCAAGT